>JAANSP010002989.1:0-11950 GCA_036850745.1 Homidia socia | reverse complement strand
GGCCGTGTGTGCCGTGAGAAAAAAATGAGGTGCTGCTGGTAGGAGGCAGGATGTTGGACGAAGATAGATGTTAAAAAGGTAGATGAGCTATGTACTACAGACTAGTTCATAAAATATACATGTCCATGTTTACATCAACTTTGTTTCAGGCTACCAGCTAAAATGAGAGTTTTTTCTTTTTTAGCAGCAAATACATCATTTATTTCTTGCTACTACTACTTTATCATCATGTGTGCATGTTTTCTTCTTCCCTTACCTCACCTCTCATTATTAATGTCTACATGACAAACAAATGCCGAACTGAATGAAGTAGTAAGGAGCCAGAAAAGGGATATGAATAATACGAATAAAAACTTTCAGGTAAATGCTTCCACACACAACTAAAAACTTTCACTACGATTGCTTATCTCATCATTAAAATCCGATTGGAAAAGACACAACAACAAACTGATTGTTTTGTATTTTTATAGATTGAAACGAAAGTTTATACTTTGTTAAACCTTTTATGGTTATCTTCTGAAGGAGAGAGTTAAACCTGGAGGTTCCTCCCTACAAATAAGCATTGAAACTGGGTACTAGGACATTACATATAGGTAATCGCTTTTAAAGCTAAAGCGACCATCATTGTCAAGTTAAACCGTTTTCCATTTTGTTGGATGGGGCATCATGTTTATCTTTGTACCTAATCATATTTCCCTTTGGTCCCTTTGGTATTTTCGGAGGATTTATAGGTACTTGGAAATATTATGCAATAGAAAAATATTTTATTATTATTATTATTATTAGTAGAAGCAGAAGTAGTAGTATTAGTCCTGTCTCCCCATGTCTCTTCTGGTTTATTTCTTGTGGCCATGGTCCTCTTCTCCTTTTCCCTTCCTCCTCTGCCCCATGAATTCTTTATGAAGATGATCATCCCATCTTCTTGATCATCATCCTCATGATGATCCATGTAGCCAAACACTGACAATGAGCTGAAATGGCATGTATCCTATTTTATATAATAATGCAATAATAATATTTTACGTTATTCTCCTCTCCGACTTCCATTTCATTTCCAATTTCGGGTAACAACAACCCACCCGACGAATATCAAATCATCGTCGTCATCCCATTGGAGTGGAATGCATAGCCTGTGTTTGTGCTGGAATGGAATGATATAGACGTATTTATATTGCTTGCGGCGATCAGACAATCACGCAAAGATATGATAAATATAATATGATGGAGGACATTCATATAAAAAATATAAGGAATATAACATGTAGTTATGTAAAGTAGCTTGGCATGCCACAGCATTACGGACATGATGTCCTATATTTTAATATTAGTGTTAGCGGAGTAATAGGTCGTGATGTGTTCCATATCCACCCTGCCTGTCATGGCAAATTTTCTGTCTTTTCTCCTCAATCCAAAGCTTGTCTGAAACTTTGAGGGATATCTTTTTCTTTCTTTCTTCCACTTTTTTGCTTTATGCATCATTCACCAAACTCTCAAGCGAAGCACAAAGCGACAGAAACAAGAATAAGCCACAACGACGACTTGTACCACCATCACCAACCACTACATCCGATTATGGTATAAGTTTGTCTGAATTTGTACTATTGTACTGTAGGTATGGCATATACGATTATTGTAAATGTGATACAACTTAGTGTGCTGCAGTAGGGTTGCTGGATAGTCTTTCTAAAAAGTATTTTGATCCTTTTCGTTCACTCATGAAAATTGTATAGTCGTTTGGAAAGAAGAGGGGAAAAGCTGACAGCAGAGTGAGTGAGACAGTGCATATTACATTATGCAAAAATATATAAAATGTGAAGCATTCAAAATGGTACATGTGACCAACGAAAGAAAAAGTATGTACATTTTACAAATTTGGAAGACTGAAAAAGAGAAATTGCAAGGGAAATCTATTGGGACACAACGTACCTACCAACCATGTAACAAATGAAATGATGAGCATGATTTCGTCTTTGCTGTAATATTCGTATCTTTTGCAGCAATATCTACTAGAGCAATTCATACAAGCCAATTCATTCAAATATTGTAAAGTTTTTTTGTGTGTGTGATATTCAATGGAGGGGTCTTGTGTGTGCATGTGTTTATGTGAAGAATGAATGAATGTATGAAAATATCGGATAAAAGGCTTTAAGAGTATTTCCTCAAATTTTGATGAGATCCGATTTCCCCAGTCCCCTCCTGTCTCGTGTGTTGTGACTACTAGTCATGAGTTGTGGAGTGAAATTTGGAGGCTAATACGTGTAAATATAAAAGGACATATATTACATGCATGTATGTATGTTTATATGCCTCGGTTGTGAGTGTAGACTTTTTTCTATGTTGAAAGTTGAAACATTCAGCAAATGCTCAAGTTAGGCATGTTTTCCATTTTTGTATCCTTTGTACTACTTTTTTCTACTTTCACCCCACAATGGTTTCCTCCTTCCTTGTCGGCGTTCTATTTACTACTTTTTTGGTTCATTCGTCAGTTCCTGCGGCTGTGTGCGTGCATCTATTTTTGTATCCTTTGTACTACTTTTTTCTACTTTCACCCCACAATGGTTTCCTCCTTCCTTGTCGGCGTTCTATTTACTACTTTTTTGGTTCATTCGTCAGTTCCTTCGGCTGTGTGCGTGCATCCACTTCTAGTTTAATATGTATTGTTTTGTAGTATGGTTACTATTGTACGTACATTATGTACGTAGGTATCTACAAGGTTATATTTAATATATTTACGTATTTCCTCAACAGGAAGAGTCCCACTAGCTCAACTAGACATTGTAAAATGTGCTACAGAGAAAAAAAGAAGCAACTTTTTTGCCTGGTACTATTTTTGTGAACAAATAACTGTGTAACATGTATCTTCAAAATGTACTCGTATTTCATACATCCTGACTCTTTTTCGCATGATTTCTCTGTTTGAAAGTTTTACCATTGGGAAATTTCCTTTCGATGGATCATGGTTTGGGTGATAAAAAGGTTTTGCACTGTGGCTCCTTATTTTGGTGTACAAAAAAATTGTGCTTGCTACAAATTCTTACGCACAAACATCCCACAATACCAAATAGACAAGTTTTTGAGATAAAAGTAACAAATTTATAGTTTAGAAGAATAGTTGAAGGTTATGAAATTAGAAGAGAAATGTGCGTGTATACAACTGCTGTTGATGCAAGACAAAAAAATATTTTAAACGTTGTTAAGTTTACCTCCTCCATATCTAGGATTAGGCCCTTGACTGCATGCGCTCATGTATTTATCTATCTTCCACCGCGCAACGGAAGTGGCTGTGGCAAAGCGTTGCATGCTTAAATGGAGTGCCTCCAGCAAAAAGGATTTTCCATTTTGTTTTGCTTCAGGGAATTCTCTTCCATTTCATGTGAATATAAACCACGACTACTACTACTTAGCTTGGAAAATGATGCTAAACTGTAATCTGTATAAATGTCGTTTGGTACAACATGCATTTTTCCCGCTTTGTTTCAAATTTATCTGTTTCGCTGCTTTTGTGATTTATTATAAAATATTATCAAGTAATTCTGTGTAATGCAAAAACAAGTGATGTGTGTGCTTTTTGCAGCTTTTCTGCTTGTGCTTCTTCATCACAACTTTGTTTGATTTCGACTTTTAGCTTTATAAATTTTCTAAATCCATTGTACACTTCTTGCCTGTACTTTACTATTATAATTTCCCAGCAAAGAGGAAGTAAAACACTGTTTGCCTTTGCTAATCTAGTAGGAACAATGTAGTTTCAACAAAATGTTTCAAGTAATGTTGTGTATGATATGATAACAACGCGAACATTACACCCGGTTTACCAAGGTTTTACTTTACATGAAAATGAATATGGTCTCAGGTGGCTGCTACTCTTATAGCGTTGTTGTAGTTTATGGCTTAGTGGTCGCCGAAAATCCCTTTTGTCATGCATCAAGTCTTTTGTTGTGTGTGATAATGATAAAATGTATAATATACATGATGCAAGTTAATGGAGAAGGTGAAAGTAAATTTTGTATTTTCTCTGTGAATCCTATTTCAGTCTGCATAAAAGGATCCGAATTGTATTCGAGACGGTGGCCTTAGAACCTGGACAGTATAGGTAAGTGTGTTCACTGGTGGTGAACACCAAATCTTTTACCGTAATTTATACATTTTCTACAGAAAAGTTCTGCTGCAGCGATTTACCTAAGAAAAATAATGAGCAAAATAATAATTTTGAGTGATGGATGTGCGTAAAGAATAATAATATTTCATTGTGCAAGTGCGGTTAAAATTTAGTGAGCTGTACATTGTTGGAAAGGGACATGGGTACTAAATCGTAAAAGTAGTTGTTAAAAATATGGAAAGCATTTTGATTTGAGAACAAAAATCTATTTAGTACCTCATAACAAAGCTATCTTTGTAGCAAACACTATTTTATTACAATGCTTTCAATGTGCAGCCTACTTTTGTCATACTTGGAAAATATGAGTGAACGAACATTCTTTGAATACTTTCCAAAGAGCTCCGTAGCACTCTCTAGCTCCTTCTTCCCTATTCACCGTATTCTAAACAATCACCCAGACGTGTGTGAGCAGAATTCTGACAACTCTTGTGTCACTTTTTGTCATTTCTGTGACATATGTTACGTCAGCCTCGCCGTTTGTCCTGGAGTAATAATAATATCCAGAGGAAAGTGGCTACAGTAAAATAAGAGTAAAGTTATGCATGGCATAGACACTGGCATTTTCCTGATAATGTTGTCAAAGAATGTGGGGTATGGAGGAAGGCGTGGGCACATGTGAGAACGTGCCTTAATAAACTTGCTAATAAATTCAGGGTCTGTTTTGTTGAGTGTATGTCCCTGTAATTTTTAATAAACTGTCCACTTCTCAGTAATGCCAAATTCGCCCTCAGTATTGAGGCAATTAAACTAATATTTTATTATCGCCTGAGGGACTGTTTTGATTGTATCCCGTATCCAAACCTGGAATGATACACTTGAGTACTTCCTGCCATCAATAATGTAGTAAATTTCGACATGCTAATAATGACTTCATTTGTTAAAATTTGATGTTTTCATTTTGCCCCAAAACTGTCCTTTATTTGGGCTGAGGAAAAATGGTCACCATAATCCCGTATCCAAACCTGGAATGATACACTTGAGTACTTCCTGCCATCAATAATGTAGTACACATTTTTAGCATGTTTTACAGTAAACATGGCTGAAATATAGAGAAAACAGTGATCCGGCAGTTTTCAGTTGATAAAACATGCCTTGAAGCAAAAACAAGTTTCCTGGACAGATTTCACATCCTATCCTATAAAACTTTTTTTTCCGGCATCATCATCACAAAATAGGGTGCGAACGTCAGCAGTGATGTCAGTGGTACATCTCAATAATATTTTTTTTGACATTTCAGATCGTAACCTGTCTTGAGTACAAACTTGAGGATTTGGTTGAATGATCAAAACAGTCAGTAACTCTGTTTGATTTTCAATTTGTAGATCGACCCTTTATACGTTGTGTTTGTGACGGTTTTCACTACTCACATCATTTATTAAATCGTGTGTAAAGAGCAAAACGTGAAAACTCTATAAAAAATCATCATGTTAGCTTGCTTTATACTGTAGTTTATTTTTAAAAAAATAAAACTTTTGAAAGTGTATTTATGTATTTTTAAAAAATTGAAAGAATCTTGCAGCCCATACAGATAGATGGTTACTCAACTGAAGACCGTCTACACAAATATAACGAATTTGAAACTTTGTTTTCAAACCTGCAAATTCGGCTTGCAAGTACTTGATTTTTACACTCTTCAACTCTTTAAATAAAAATAGTCTCCTGCTCGCAGCATTCCGGACATAATGTAAAGATTATATACAAGAAGTGATTTTTTTCTTTGTATGGAAATGGAAAAGAATATTACAGAATTTGTAGATATATGTATACGTATATATCTTCCGCCTCTTTTCCCTTTTCTATCTGCTGATTTTTCATGTTGTTGATGATGATCCAAAAACCGGCCATCCAAAAAGTCACATTTGGCAAGTCATAAAAAATTTGCATTGCCATTTCCATTTCCTCGAAGGAAAGTGAATTTTCTCTCAGGTCGACATAAAGAATGCATGTATATTACAAGAGCGCACTGACAGTAAACTCAAATAGAGTGGAATGTACAGCTTTACTGCATGTATATTATTCTCTCTTGCCTTTATACAATATTACATAATGATAATAACATACAAACATATGCAATATATATGCTGCTACGGCAAAGAGCATTTTTATTTACAGAGAATTCATATAACATGGCAAAGTCTCAAACAACAGCAGTATACGCAAATATAGAGGGAGAAAGGAAAGTTTTTGGAATGTTCAAATAGATGAAAACTCGAAATCACATACATAGAGAAAGAGAGGACCCACTCTAGAGGAACATTTCTATTTTCCATTAAAATACATGCCTTCATAGTTTTGTTGGCAATTCGGGGAAAAAAACATCACCATCATCATCGCCACTATCTGTAATCATCTTGTATATTTATGCTCATATATTTCTTATCGTCAATAATGATCACCGTCGACAGTATCTTTTCTATTTTCATGTCATTTCAATATTTATAACTTGTTATTAGGCAAAATAGGCAGTGAGAGAAAGAAAATAGTTGAGTGGGTAGTTCTCTGATGATGACGATGATGGAAGTAGAAAGCAGGATGCTGCTGTGCTGGCGAATGACCTACATAGCAGGCAAAGCCCATGACGATATTGTGAAAAGGATTTGCGTTTTGCTTTGAAAGTATGTGACTTATTGGATAGTTACAATGCGTAGTGATAAAAATATATTTTGAAAGAATGCAAAGTCGTGATTTGGTGGTAGGTAAGTACCCAANAAACACACAAGGCTTCAAATGTGCACATGACCGAAAAAAGTTGAATTTAGAAAGATGCTGCGTGATAATTAGGCAAGTACGACATTCTTTCAATTGTGGGAACAAAATTTATTTCAGAACCAGCAGAACAGTATCCAGAACGAGGACTATGGGTTAAAAACTAATAATATGAACCCGTTTGATAATGGAGCGTTAGTGTTGCATGAGTAATTTACATGGGCTTATTATGATGATGTGATGAATTTCTTTGATGTAATAAGTGCGTACACATAACCAAGTTCAATGAAAATAACAAGATGATAGACGCTTTTTGTCAACACCAAAAGAGGAATGGGTGGCGGTTCCAGTAGTAGGAGTAGACCAGTGTGGTCGTCACAGTCAGGAATCATCAAAAAGATTTTTAGTTGGCCTCGTTAAAATTAATTATTACAAATATCATAAAAGATGGTATAACTAATTAGAGCCTTTGCCGTAAGCATATGCATGAGCTTTGAACATTTGATTTGATATTAAAAAGGAAAAGTACAGACGCTCTTTGAAAACAACATTTGATCATTTACTGTTAAAATATCCTAGATAATAGCAATAACGTACTTGGATATCCTTATAATATGTATACCTAATCTATAATACTATTATTTATTTGTCTGATTTCAGCTGTCTCAACAAAACTGACGTAATACGAGTGTTGGACGGGATTAATCCCAAGGCTCCTGTGATTGCTTTAATTTGTAACACTGTCAAAGGGTTTGAGGTAAATAAAATGATGAAATGGCATTATAATAAATAAATATTCAAGTTTATTTGTTGTTGGCATTGATGAGTCAGCACATTTTGCTGCTAGTTAGGTATATTTGTTATAACACAACATGGGCATATAAACTTGTAGTAAATACTCAAGAAACCAAACCCATTATTACTAGTCTGCTTTTGATTTTTACAAGATTTCCCATTACTCTCATTAGCCGCCGCTGCCACGTTTGCCACAATGAAAACCAAATCAAAGATCAAGAGGCAGTCAGATTTCCAGAAAGTCTGACTTGGAAAAGTCCTCTTAAACTAAAATGTCAAAGACGGTTGTTATATTTTTTTAGTTAAACGTGGCTCATAAATTGATGATTCATATTTCTTTATACAGTTATGCATAAAAGGCTTAATTTTATTGCATTTTACCTCGAACATTTGATGCTGAAACTAATAATGAATAAGCGGTAAAACTAAACCAGAAGCAGACATAGAAAAGGTCCAAATTAAAGAATATACAATTTGTAACCGAACCTCACAAATATTTTTAATCTGGGTATTTCGATTGCATTTGAGTATACCTATTCTTTGTTCGTTATTTATCATGTCCAATTTCCTTTTCCCTTGTGATCTTTAACACATGCAGTGCAGCACAGGACGCGAAATATATATATAAGTAATTTTTTCTTATGAAATAAGCAGTTTTGATTTCATTTTATTGAACCAGGTCAAAGGCAGACATAACTTTTCCTGATTTATTAAATACATTTAAATAAAATAAGTCGCAATATGGGTGGATTTATACCCCTATTAAAACTCATTGTGACAAGGGTATAATATTTACACATACATATGTTGGCTGATTGTTAAAATGAGTATATGCCAAGAACTTATAAATATTATAATACTGCATTTATTGCATTTTCATTTAATTAAAGATCTTATCGAGCGGCCCTTACCTGAAGATTGAGTTCATTCGCGAATTCTGACAAACCTGGCACAGGGTTCCGGGCCAATTACAAATTCGTCAAGGTGGAACTTGATAGCTATCTCGACAATACCAGACAACTTCCATTACCAGGTATAAATAAATTTTCTGCTATTATTATGCTGCTTTCATAAATATTCTAATTTCTAAACTGTAATGCATATTAATATGGAATTTTGTTTGAATATAAATGATCTTTGGCAAAACATAATTGTGTGACGTACTTTTTTATAATATTATTATTACCCAAGTGGAGTACATTAGAAGATAAGTTATCTTTAGCGTTGGAAAATGCTGCCAAAAAGTGGGTCGTGACTCCAGACAAAGCTTGCTCTGTTGTTATTACCGTAATAAAATAATCAGAAAGAATCGCGAGTAATGGACTGCACGCAGTATTGCATGCAAAGAAAGTTTAGATTTCACTTGATTTATGACGCTTTATGCTACATAACTGTATAATATTAGCCCCAGTAATCCTAAGAATTCTATAATATATTGCCCAATTACCACTAAAAGATGTGATTTTATTTATTTGAGACTATTCAAGTAACGGAAATTTTTACTCTTTTACTTCAACTCTTCCAATAATTTGTAACTTTCAATACATTTCATCTGATTTTCCGAATAAATTTTGGTACTTCTTTCTAATTCGTTAATCTTGTTGCGATTCTGATAACCGTTTATCTTGTTCATATTCTCTAATTTTTCTCTTTTTTGTTGGTACACACAGATGAGACTACACTCACAACAATTTTCAAGGAAAATAGTATTCAAGGTTTGTCGCGCGAGCTTATTTTACATTTGCAATGACTTCAGATTTATTTAAATTATGAATTCTATCTAAACATGCCACATGTTTTGTTTTTTCCAATATTCCACGTGCAAATGAGGTTTCATGTTTTAAGGAGAATACACGCCACTTATACCATACCATACTATTCTTGCTCATTTCATTTCATCTTTTCCCCAATTTTTCTCAATGTGATCATTTACTTTTCTCAGCTTTCTTCTTATAGTTTCGAATAACAAAGAGAACAAAAATATCCCTTATTGGTTCATATGTAGTAATATAAACCTTTATATTGGTTTTCTTGCGTGTCATATCATCAACTCATGTGGTGATTTGCCTCACACACATCGAATATATTCACTCAAACCCATAATCGAAACCAAAACCTGCACCATATCTATTATACAGCATAATGGGGCTCGTCTTTCAAATTTTATATTTCTCACAATTCCAAAAATCTCATAACACGAAGAGCATTGAAGGATTCGCNTCGCATACTCTATTCTCCTCTTACTCTGCAAAAACTAATAAAATGAAGCCGTCTTCAAGTCTCCTATACACTTTTCTTCTTCTTCAAGAACCTGGAAATTTTGCCATATGGTATTTTACGACTTCCAAAGACTAGAAACATGACAAGCTAAAAAAAGTTTGCTGGGCAGAGCAGGCAAGAAGAAGGCGGTGCACATTTTTATACACATTTCATCGTAAAATGGCATCGACATGTGTGCATAGAAAACTTCAAACTTTTTCTACGTTGTCATTTTTACCTGAGTCTATATACTCTACATATGTATATATGTATTATATGATGATCATCACCGTCATCATATTCCACACTGTAAAATAATATCACTATAAAAGCCTGTCCTCCTTCTATTCATCCTGCTGTCTACAATGAACAAGAAGTGCCTTCATTTTCCTCTTCTCATTGTGATAATAAAAGCAGATTTCATAAAGAATCTGTAATTTGAAACGGTACATGCATGAATATGTAATAATAATAATAGGTGTACATATTCACATGTTTCAAATTGCAACTCTGCTTGCACACTATACATGAGTATATTTCTGTGAGTTTGCACCATTCGGCCATTTTAATATATTTTTGTCTTCCCAAATAGCCAAAGGTATAAGGGGGAAACGAGAAATTGTTTCAAATTGCAACTCTGCTTGCACACTATACATGAGTATATTTCTGTGAGTTTGCACCATTCGGCCATTTTAATATATTTTTGTCTTCCCAAATAGCCAAAGGTATAAGGGGGGAAACGAGAAAGGCACGTGCTTTATGGATGAATGGAAAAAGCCTACTTGTTCGTTCGTTGTTCTCAGCTTGCACACTTTTTTCCAGCTGTGCCGCAACTGTTTGCTTGATGTGTGCCGTGTGGTTGGATGTGCCTGGAGGAAATACTATTAAATCGTCATATTATTATCTGCCCACATGCATGTTTTGTCAGTAGTTTTCTCTCATGTTTTAAAGCAATTTCCCTAACGTCGTTTCTATTTTCTCTGTTTACTTACTGCTGTTCTTTTTGACTACTTCTGCTCTGCAAGCCACAAAAGATGAAAGGAGAAGGATGCAATACATGAAAACAACCAAACGTTGTTAAGATAAGAGTTAAGACAAGAGCATGCACTACCACCCGACCGAAAAAAATTCAACAAAGAAAATGGAAAGTTGATCTGCTATTTTTATGCATCGATGATGATATTTATAGATATACATATGCACAGTATTTGATGCGTTGCATAACCTGAATTTAAAAAATAAGTTGACAAATGCAATAATGAAGGGAAAAGTACAAGGAGAAACGAACAAAAAAGTAAACAGATCCCTGTGTTTTATCTGTGTTGCGATGAAATGAGAGTACACATGACATAAAGTAAAGATTTATTTATGCACATTTAACTTGTTGTTGTTCATATTTAAATACAGTTATTATCATTTGGTACTATATTGCATTTTAGCATGTAGTACGAGGAATTAAAAACGAATGCAAGTTATGAAAGCTAATGTACTTATGACAATAAAGAGACTGTTCACCTCGTAGGTCATGCAGGACTTTTCTTTAGGTACTGGGTCTCATTTCATTTTTCTCGACATTCTAATGTTTCAGAGCATATCAAAGAGGTATTATGATTATGAAAACGTAAGTTTGTGTGGGTGGATTGTGTTTTATGCGAAGATTTTTTTTCGTACATCATTTCAACGCAACGCTAGTTTTGGAGAGAATTGAGTTCTCGAGCTATTGTTAAGAAAGTATAACGTTGTATAGGAAAAAGCTAAGCAAAGTAGATAAATATATCATAGAACACTGAGGTAAAACTGAAAACAGGCTGTGATGCAAAGGCAGTATATCCGAGAAGAGCACATTTTTGGAATATTGATGCCTATAATAAAAACATAATATAAAACATCAACACACCATACATCGCCAGTAGTCATTTTTGAAGAGAAAATACCTAAAATGAGTTATTATTCTGACTGGAATAGGCTATAAATCTTTTGATTTAAATTGGTATGTAAGTATATATATTTGTGGGTATTTACTCAAGTTTTTTT
>JAANSP010002988.1:0-11950 GCA_036850745.1 Homidia socia | reverse complement strand
TGCATATGATATTTCCCAGCAGCAGGTAAAACTCTACTTTACTCACTTATTTCTTCAAGAGGAAAACTTGAAGACTTGAAGTAGGTGGAGTGGTAGTAGTATTTATAGGTACATTTGTATCTCCAGATAGAAAGTAGTGTTGCTTTTTTGAATTTTTTGATATCTGTAGAGAAAAACGAAATGGACGGCAAAAAATAAGCAATATGAATAAAATTATTATCGTAATAGTCATATGTGCTTGTCGGAAAAAAGCCTCTCTAGGAAGGGTTGCACACACATGTGCTTGAGAAATATTCACATACATCAAGTTTCAGTGTAAATTTTGAAATTTTTGATAGTTGGAAAAGTACGTTTGGCCAAATAATTCATCATTTTTCTATTTCTTTTTTCAACTATGCTCTTTACAGATTACTCCAACAACATTTTTTATTGCACCACGCACCAAGCATGTTACAACAACTACAATCTTTGTAAAACCTTTACTTTGCGGTTGCCGGTTCGTTAGGCAGTTGGAACGAGCAGAAATGCAATCTAATGATTGTTGATTTTTTGTCTACCGTTTCCTAAATTTGTTTGCAAGAGATGCTGAAAAGATTACTTTTTTACGTGTATATTCGTAATATTAGCTTTGCATGTGAGCACATAAAAAAGTGAAGCAGAAATTTGATGTAAGTTTAGATTTATAAAGATGTGTTTTCTACGTGAGCTCTATATACGTACACGGATTTTTTTCTCGCTAAAGTCGCCTCCATAAGTAAGCATTTGCATGCACCTCGGAAGTTGGTACGTCTATGTTGTTGAAATTTATGGAAAAATATTGAATATCTGTCCTGTTTCCGTGATTCCTGTGGTGTTGGTTTACATGAAAATCTTACTTGACTTCACACCTGCTGTGTTTTGGAGCCTATATATCTATGCAATACCATAATGTTATGATCATCATTACATGCAAAAAGTAACATTCTTGGTTTTGTTCTTGTTTTGGTTTCCTTCCTTAAGACTTGAAGCGTATGGCAATGCACGTAGTAGGCATACCTATAGCTTTTTCTCAAATCTTTTAATCTGTCTGTATACACCGTAAATATAGTTGCGCGTAGGTATTAGACTTTTCCGGCGATAATGCATACAATCCTTCGAGTGCACAAAATTGACGGACAGAAAACCTGCAAAAATTTTTTGAAACACGAGGAGGGCGTTTGCAGCAAAATGTCAACATTTTACAAGTATGAAGTCTTGTACTAGTAATATCGTTTAAAAGTACGGTTGGTTGAATCTCTCGAGAAATGGATCAAAAGTACATGCATATTTATTTTCAATGTAATAATTTGAAAAAAAGAAAGATTTTCCACCGTCCCGACTGAAGGTCTTGTCTGAATAGGCAAGTTGATCAAATTAAACCATCTGAAATTTTTGGTGAGAGTCAAATAATATTTTTTCCAAGTAGGTTTTCTCCGTGTAAATATGAGTGCCAATTTTTCCGCTTCACTTTGATCGTGCACAAGAGTCCCCCCTATTATCATATGGATACGTTATGATGGTGACATGCCCACATACTCGACAAAAGTGACTGACTATCATATTAGTAAGTAGGATTCTCTTGAAATGTCTCAGGTGGCGAGACTTTATGTCATATTTTATAATGATAAACTTATCTTTTGAAGGATAGAATAACGTTTTTTTCATATAATATATTAAGAATCTAAAACTACAGCATATTTATACTTTGATCATATTATTATTATCATTAAAACATATTTTCTTTTTCAATATTTTTTTCAAAAGTTGCCCCTGTTCAACTGAATACTACTACTGTGGTGAAGGTTTGCATTTGCATGTAGTAAAACTTGCCATATATTATAAAACTGATTTAAACTCGATCAAGTTGAAATAAGATGCGTGCAAAAAAGACAAACAAGTAAAAAGAATGTTACTCGTATGACGAACATTATGGTTTTTTACGTCTAAAACCTGAATATTCATACCTAAATGAAATCACCTATGAATTTTGGGTCTAGGACTATAGAGCAATTCTGTGACATATAAAAAATATCATATTCATGATGATGATGTGATGTTGATATTATTTTTGCATGAAATACTTGTTTCTTCCAAAGCAGTGTACTCCTTTTAAAAGTGGTGGTGGTGGTGGAAGTTATGAACTTGGTTATTACCGTTTTGGAAATGTTACAGTTTCAGTTGATTCTTAACACGATGACGAAACCGTCAGAGCAAGATTATATATTAAAAAAATGAACGTACATCGTGCATGTCTACCTCACACAGGTCATCGCTGTATCATTATTATTATTACAATCTTAAAATTATCTTACTAATAGGAAAAATATTATACAGTCTTTCACATTCCTTTTTAAATGACAAATATACATGTAAATACAACTTTGCACTATGTACTAGTAGAAATTTATTTAGTGAGAGAGTATATCATCTAGTCGGTTGGACAGACTGAATCATAGGTAAAAAAAGAAATATGAAGACGTACTAAGTGTGAGATGATAAACATGAAAACAACTTTCACATCATAAGTCAGGTCGGATCGGATGATGGCACACAGATAGGGAACTACTCCATTTGGCTTGTTACGGTATTTGCTTTAGAATTTTTATTTTAGAGTTTTTTTGGTTTGATGATGTTTCACTAATGGGGGTTTGACTGGGTTTCCTTGTGTAAGGAAAAAAATGGTGTATAACTGACTTATTCAGGGAAAAACTGTGGGCGGATGGATGCATGAGTTGTAAAACTCTGTTGAACGCTGTGCGGTTGTTGTTGATGATTTCGAACGTTTTCACTCGTCTATAATAAATAGCAGGACGAGTCTTCTGCTCCGCTAATAAATAGCATAACATTTTAAATCACTGGTAGTTAGTGGCACTGTGATTCCAGCTAGCTCATCATTCTCAGCCAGTAGCTCATGTTGTGTAGTCAGTTGCTCCTCACTCACTCATACAGACAGGGAAAAGAAGTCAGGATTAACTTTTGATTTCTTTTCTCTGCACGTCCATCCACCAACCAGAGTTGTAGCAGTGCACCATTTTTTTAAAATATCATCAAAATCATAACACACAACCAACGCCACCTCCACAGTGCTAAATATTTTTGCAGTCAATGATACGTTAAAGATTTCGGCACAGACGATCAATATACGTCGTCACGTCACTCGCTCGTCTCCTATCATCATCACATCTTTGGATCGTCATCTCACACATTTTACCTTTCCACATACACACGGAATTTTATTATTGATTATTTATAGGATTTAATAGTTCATACGGAAGTTAATATCTCACGGCCTAGAAACTATTTTTGTGTCGCCTCGTCTGCCAGTCATCATCACCATCAGTATTGTGCCTGTGTTTCATTCAATCTAGATTACTAGTATATCACTGCTAGTTAGTCAATTAACGGATTCTGCATTTTTGAAACAGGATTTCATTTTTAATAATAAGCGTGTTAACAACACACGTCAAACACACCAATAAACATTTTTGTTGATGTGATTTCTCTTCAAAACATAGCCACTTTGGTACAAATAGTTAAATTTTTGAAACAGAAGCGTGTGCTTTAAAAGTGCAATCAATTTTTTTTCGTATTTTCAGTATAAAAAGTTCTGAAAAGCTGTTGTGATATTAGGGTACATACTTACTTATTTTTTTGGGTAGATTTTTTGAAAATAAAGGAAAAAGTTGTGGTGGTGGACTATTGTATGAAATATTTCTGTGAGTAAAGTTGTGTATGAATGAGTCTATTGTGTGGTGTATATTGTAGAAAAGGAAAAGTTTAAAAAGAAATTGTAGCTGCAAAGTTTCTTGTTATTGTTCTCCTTTTGTGGAGAAAAAGAGAAGAATCTTTTTTCTAAAAGTTGTGGTGGTGGGCTATTGTATGAAATATTTCTGTGAGTAAAGTTGTGTATGAATGAGTCTATTGTGTGGTGTATATTTTAGAAAAGGAAAAGTTTAAAAAGAAATTGTAGCTGCAAAGTTTCTTGTTATTGTTCTCCTTTTGTGGAGAAAAAGAGAAGAATCTTTTTTCTTGTTCTTTTGAAAACAAAAAGAAAAACTTGCATTTGCCAACATGACAATGGAAGATGAGGATGTTGATTTGAAAATGCCCATGGGACGACCTGGGCCAGATTTGTATGATAAACAAATTGAATACAAACAGAAACTGGAGGAAAAGGTACATAAGACCGAGGAAAAATTGGAGAAAGAGGAAAAGTTGAGAAAGCAAGTTGAGGAGAGGCAATTGAGACTCCTCCAAGAGAAGAATGAATTACTCACCCAACTTGAAGCGGAAAAGGGGCATGTTGGAGAAGTTACCGATAAACTTACCAAGGTCTCAGCACAGAAAAATGACTTGGAGGGCCAACTTACGGTAAGTACCATGTTTTTATATAAGATATGCCATAAATTATGCTTGCTGAATAATAGAGAGATGCATAAATACCAACATTATTGTCTCTCTGCCTGTCTTTTTTGTATTTTTTTTTTATCTCACTTATTTTCTCTCGTTTCATGTTAATCCTGAGATTTTCACCAAATAGAATCTCAAACTTGTTCCCAAAAAAGCTCGGTAAAAGGAGCATACCAAAATCTACTAAAAGTACGCGCATATAGGGAGAGCGCTTGAAAATTCTAATTTACAACATTATCTTCGATATTGCCCATTTTAGAAAGTTGCAGAGAAATGACATCACTTTTATCTCAATCATAGAGCGAGCGAAAATTCTAATTTACAACATTATCTTCGATATTGCCCATTTTAGAAAGTTGCAGAGAAATGACATCACTTTTATCTCAAAAATTTATTAGAATGGTTTTTGCAAGCCACATTTTTTGATTTATTTTATTTTCGTATGCTTAAATGTTCCAGATGTTTCGTTTCTCTTTTATTCGCCTCTGTTTTCGCCTTCTTTTGAATAGTCTTGATTTTTTTCTACTTGACAGTCAGTTTAAAGTTGGAAAGATTTAAAGCAAGGGCGAATGGCAAACTCGTGTTTTAGGAGGAGTAAACTTTTTTAATACCTTTTACATAAACCAGACAGATTCATAACAAAATTCTTCAAGGTAGACAGACAAACAAACAAACTGGTATGTATATCTGAAATGTTTTTTTGAACTGAGCAGGAAGAAAAGTGGTACCGCAGTGCCAAGTACACGTACAAACAATTATTAGATAAACATTATTAGATTGAGTTTTATTTTGCGGCTTGGAATATTGGAATAAAAATAGAAAGTACTCCCACGAAAAGAAGATACCAGACATTTTAAAAATACTTGGACGTTTCATCAGTTTCATGAAGAAAAAAATCCGCAAAAACACATAAAACAGGTTGCACGCGTAGGTTAGGTGAGAAGTCTGTAATATTTAGAATTCGGAATATTTAGATCAGGATAATCATCATGTAATTTGGTTCAACCTAACTATCAGTTCTATAAATATGTGTACATCCTTATGCATGTATACCACTGCCAATAACAGTGGAACGATCAATTTTATGGATAATCATCAAGTAATTTGGTTCAACCTAGCTATCAGTTCTATAAATATGTGTGCATCCTTTTGTATGTATACCACTGCCAATAACAGTGGAACGATCAATTTTACAATAAATAGATACATGAACTCTAAAAATGGAATTTTTCAATAAAATGAAATGAGGAAGAAACAGAAATATGGAACATGCTTTTCCGCTGGACTAACGATCATTCGTAATAATTTACGTCATACAAGACGGACGTCAATGAGCAGTTTTACGAAAGTACGGTACTAGCTGAAATGTGCAATAAAATGAAAGTATAACAAATAATGTTTTAGTAGCAATTTTTTAGGTCGTTATTACCTCATTAAACAAAACAAAAATGCAAAAATAGGTGCTAACGATAACAGCTTTTCTAAAAAAAAATTAAGGCAAACACAATTTGAATGCAGGCAGGGCAAAGAATCAATATGCGCAAACGAAATAATGTACCCATTAAATGAT
The DNA here is from genome assembly GCA_036850745.1 of Homidia socia. Classification (NCBI taxonomy): domain Eukaryota; kingdom Metazoa; phylum Arthropoda; class Collembola; order Entomobryomorpha; family Entomobryidae; genus Homidia; species Homidia socia. The sequence goes on along the minus strand of JAANSP010002988.1, from coordinate 5,952 downwards.
TTCTAATGAAAGATTTATGAAAGATTCGTATTGGTTGTATTTTAAAATCATGGGAAATATCCCTTTAGTATCAAGAATAAATACCCACACGGAAATTAAACATTATTGTTCTTGAAAAAAAATTGTAAAAAAGTGTAATAGAAAATTCGAATCTCTGATCTGCAATTCGTTTCAAGTAGGTAATTATATTTTCATGGCATTTTGTTTTCGTTGCACAAACAAGAGTGCGCTATTCATAGAAGCATAGCAGGAATTTTTATCAAAAAATCTTTGTACAAATTTCTCTGAAAGTTGATGTTTATTGAGTAAAAACAAAGATGAATAAGCCGTGCGCGTTTATTAAACGTACTTACTTAGCACAACTGCAACTAATGACGGTGTACAGTTTAATTAAAAAAGTTCACATGATATGCAGTATGCAAAAATGATGGTAAATTATATGATTTATAGCATACTGCTGATGTTCTGACTGTCGTAGGAGTAGTCATCATAGTCATAAAGTCATGTGAGTCATCTACTACGTTACTAGCAATCTGATGAAAACTTTATCTTGACATCGCACAGTTCCTTATGGTGTTGGTGTGGTGTATGATGCAAATGAGATTTGTACAATAAGCAATGTTTATTTCCTGAATTAACACACCAAAAAAATTAAGTACAGCATTCAGCTTTATGAAGATGAAAATAAAATTGAATTTTTCAACTTGAAAAAGATATGAAAGGAGTCTTTGTAGGCTCCTTGTCGGAAGATATGAAACGAAAAGAAAAGTGAAATAATATTAATTGTCTCTTATGATGAAATATTCAGCAGGAGCAAGCAGAAAGCCTGGTATTTGTCACCCTCTCGGGTGAAAATAATGACTAGTATTATTTAAATGCTAGTGTATCTATTGCCAAGTCTGCTCTACAAAAAATCTAATTGGTTTGATTTTGTATTTTTTTTACAATAAACGTATTCAGGATGTGCAAGAGAGACTTATTCAGGAAGAAGAAACTCGCAATCAAGTCTACCAACAAAAGAAAAAAATGGAACAGGAAATTTCAGGAATGAAGAAGGAGTTGGAAGACTTGGAATTGCAATTGAGCAAGGCAGATGGTGAGAAGGCAACAAAAGATCACCAGATCCGGAGTCTCAATGACGAGATTGCTCACCAGGATGAGCTCATTAACAAGATGAATAAAGAAAAGAAGCACTTGCAAGAAGTGAACCAGAAAACCGCAGAGGATTTGCAAGTAAATAATATGATGTTTATGATATGTTCACAATTTGGACACAAGTTTTCATTTGTTTGACATGAGATGTGTTGGAACGAAAAGAGACGCAGATCGGGAGATCTTCCCCTATGCATACATTCATCATACTCATACTTACTACTACATTATGTTTACACATGCTCAATAGAACGTAACATAATTTCAATAAAAAATGTTTTTAGGCTGCTGAAGATAAAGTAAACCACCTGAACAAAGTAAAAGCCAAGTTGGAATCAAGCCTGGATGAACTGGAAGACACCCTTGAGAGAGAGAAAAAATTACGAGGAGAAATTGAAAAGGCGAAGAGAAAGTTGGAAGGTGATCTCAAGCTAACACAAGAAGCTGTTGCTGACTTGGAAAGAAATAAGAAAGAACTTGAACAAACAATTCAAAGGAAAGATAAAGAAATTGCTTCCCTGTCTGCAAAGTTGGAAGATGAGCAATCTCTTGTGGCCAAGCTCCAGAGACAAATCAAAGAACTCCAGGTTTGCTTAAAATTCTATTAAAATTTAAAGCAAATGTATAGAAACTAAATATTGTTGAAGTGGGTGATGCTCTTTTATACTGAAGCAAGGCTGATGGTGATGTATAGAGTTTCATTTATGTTCTTATATGTTTCTAATAATAATAAATTAGGCGAGGATAGAGGAGCTGGAAGAAGAGCTAGAAACTGAAAGGCAAGCTCGTGCAAAAGCTGAGAAACAACGTGCTGAATTGGCTCGGGAGCTTGAGGAACTTGGTGAGCGTCTCGAAGAGGCAGGTGGTGCGACTTCAGCTCAAATTGAGCTTAACAAGAAGCGAGAGTCCGAGCTGGCCAAACTCCGCAGAGATGTGGAAGAATCCAACATTCAACATGAAGCAGCGATGGCAAATCTTCGAAAGAAGCACAATGACGCTGTTGCTGAGATGGCTGAGCAGATTGACACCCTAAACAAAATGAAAGCAAAGGCGGAAAAGGAAAGAACTCAACTGTCAAGCGAACTGAACGATATCCGAGCTGCAATGGACCACGTTACAAATGAAAAGACCAGCCTGGACAAAATGAATAAACAGCTCTCTTCGACTCTCGGAGAAATTCAGGGAAAATACGAAGATGCATCCAAAACTGCCGCCGAATTGGACCAGAGCAAGAAAAAGCTTGCAATCGAAAACAGCGATCTTACCAGACAGCTTGAGGATGCCGAATGCCAAGTTTCCCAACTATCAAAACTGAAGACATCACTGGCTACACAACTTGAAGACACGAAACGAATGGCGGATGAAGAATCCAGAGAACGAGCGACCCTACTCGGAAAATTTAGAAATATTGAACATGATCTTGACAGTCTCCGAGAGCAGCTTGACGAGGAAGGTCAAGGAAAGGCCGATCTTCAGAGACAACTCTCCAAGGCTAACGCTGAAGTAAGGATCTGTTAATCAGTACAGGCGTAATTTTGTCATGTTTTGCGTCCAAGTAGGCTAAACAAGTATAATTTTTTAATTGTAGGCTCAGCTCTGGAGGGTTAAATATGAAACGGAAGGTGTTGCCAAAGCGGAAGAGCTGGAGGAAGCCAAGTATGAACCTGACCATATACATACCTTTTATTATACATTATTATAAATATTCCTATGATTTTTTTTATATTATTTTCTTCATTATTTGTAATGATGCTAATTTATCATTGCGTGATGCTTTCTTTTTTAGGCGTAAACTGCAGGCTCGTTTGGGAGAAGCAGAGGAGACCATCGAGTCACTCAACCAGAAGGTTGTAGCTCTTGAAAAGACCAAGCAGAGATTATCCACCGAACTCGAGGACATGCAATTGGAATGTAGAACGTGCCCAAACCCTTGCAAACCAACTAGAGAAGAAACAACGCTACTTTGACAAGATTGTTGCTGAATGGAAGGCAAAGGTTGATGATTTGACGGCTGAATTGGATGCCTCACAAAAGGAGTGTAGAAACTACTCGACAGAGCTCTTCCGTATCAGAACTGTGTACGAGGAAAGTCAGGAACAACTGGAGAATTGCAGGAGAGAAAACAAAAATCTTTCCGAAGAAATCAAAGACTTGCTCGATCAGATAGGAGAAGGTATTTTTGATGGAATAAATTTGAAAAAATTGTCCCAAATAAAATTTTCAAAAATTTTCAAATAAAAAAATCGCACTATGTATTTCCTTTTATAGGTGGCCGTAATATCCATGAAATTGAAAAGGCCCGTAAGAGGTTAGAAGCGGAGAAGGAGGAACTTCAAGCAGCCCTTGAGGAGGCAGAGGGTGCTCTCGAACAGGAAGAAAACAAAGTACTCCGAGCCACCCTTGAATTGTCCCAAGTCCGACAAGAGATTGAACGAAGACTGCAAGAAAAGGAGGAGGAGTTTGAGAATACCAGAAAGAATCACCAACGAGCCATGGATTCAATGCAGGCTAGTTTGGAAGCAGAAGCAAAGGGCAAGGCCGAGGCTCTCCGTATGAAGAAGAAACTAGAGGCCGACATTAACGAGCTTGAAATTGCATTGGATCATTCCAACAAGGCAAATGCTGAGGCACAAAAGAGTATCAAACGTTATCAGCAACAACTCAAGGAGGTTCAACAACAACTTGAGGAGGAGCAACGCGCACGTGATGAGACGCGCGAACAACTTGGAATTTCAGAGAGAAGAGCAAACGCACTGGCTAACGAGCTGGAGGAGTCCAGAACTTTCCTCGAACAGGCAGATCGGGCGAGAAGGTCGGCTGAACAAGAACTTTCCGATGCCCATGAAAACCTTAACGAATTGTCCGCTGCCAATGGATCTCTTGCTACCGCCAAACGAAAGTTGGAATCGGAACTCCAGACACTTCATGTACGCAATATTTGTACACATTGTTTTTTAAATTTATTTTTTCCTATTTTTACTTGGAATATTTTTTATTTAAAAAATACGCATGATGAAACGACTATGCATTAATAAGATAAAAATGAACTCATTGTCTATTATAGTCGGATCTGGAAGAGATTTTGAATGAGGCCAAGAATTCTGAAGAGAAAGCCAAGAAGGCCATGGTTGATGCAGCAAGATTAGCTGATGAATTGCGAGCAGAACAAGAACACGCTCAAAACCAAGAGAAAGCAAGGAAAGCAATGGAAGCTCAAATGAAGGAGCTGCAGGCACGATTGGAGGAAGCGGAAGCAAATGTTCTTAAGGGAGGCAAGAAGATGATTGCCAAGTTGGAAGAACGTGTTCGAGGTCTAGAGCATGAGCTAGATAACGAGCAGCGTAGGAGTGCCGATGCTCAAAAGAACCTTCGCAAGAGTGAACGACGCATTAAAGAGTTAGCCTTCCAAGCTGAAGAGGATCGTAAAAACCATGAGAGAATGCAAGATTTGGTCGAGAAGCTACAACAGAAGATTAAAACATATAAGAGGCAAATAGAAGAAGCCGTACGTAAAAGACGTCATTTACTGTTGTAGTTTCATGTTCTTTCATGCTCCGACAACAAAATAATAACACTCATGCATATTTTTCTGCATACTCCACTTATACTAAACTGAAATTTTAATTTCAAATTTTACTTTCACAGGAAGAAATTGCTGCCCTAAACTTAGCCAAATTCCGTAAAGCCCAACAAGAATTAGAAGAAGCTGAAGAAAGATCAGATCTAGCTGAACAAGCGTTGAATAAAATGCGTGCGCGTGGAGGAGGACGTGCCGGATCAGCAGCAAGGGCGTTGAGCCCAGCGGTAAGGTTCCAGCCAGCAATGGAAAATCCATGATACAAATATNAAATGCGTGCGCGTGGAGGAGGACGTGCCGGATCAGCAGCAAGGGCGTTGAGCCCAGCGGTAAGGTTCCAGCCAGCAATGGAAAATGCATGATACAAATATATATTTAAAAAAGTATACATATTATTACATATTTTGTTGAAACCCGACGAAATAAGTCCAGGTACATCAGGTCACGAATTTTTTGTGCCAATAAACTAATCAATGCTTTGTCAAAAGGCTTGTGACACTCTCTGTAAATTCCAAATGTTCCACGTACATGGTATATGATGCAAAAATGTGCATGATATATACTTTTAATCTTTGGTGCTTTCTTTCAGCCTATGCAAAAACCTGGAAAACAAAGAGCCCATGAATATTAGGTTATTCAATTTGTATAAGTAGATTTTACGCAATATTTTTCAGTAAGTCATTTTCCATCTTCATATCGCCTTTCATTAGTTACTTGGAAAACAGCGTTTTTCATTAACACGGTGTAGCAAGCATGTATACAATTTGACCTTTTAAATGGTTTTTTGTACTCCTTTTTTATAATTGATTAGTTATTTGAAATCCAAACCCTGTGAAACGAAACAGCAAGTTCTGACGTGCTGAGCTCTTTTTTTGTTTCTTTTTACTAAAATTATTGTACAGGTAATCCCAGTATTAGTAGGAGTAGCAATATTTGATTACATGATTGACCACAAGAATAGGTAGTAATAACAAAATATCATGCCCTCCATGTTGCATCCTCAATCATAAAAGCCTGTATAGTGTAATGTGTCTGTAAAAATTCCTTCATTATTGTAGCAAACTAGCTGTGTATTTGAGGATAAAATTCACTAGAAATGTATGAAAAATAAAAATATCCCTGTACCTGTAGTTGTTTAGAATCGAATTAAAAGGAAAATTAATTCAAAATAACGAAAAAAACTGTAGAAAATCATGGTAAACGGTGGTGATTGACACATTTCC
>JAANSP010002987.1:0-11950 GCA_036850745.1 Homidia socia | reverse complement strand
GTTGCCATAAAATTAATGTCTTTAACCTTATCATCACGATCGGATCTCAAGAAAAAATGGTCTTGTTTACAACAACAGAGCAAACCCAGCTGAACGAGACATTATAAGGCGACGGACAGTCCATGTACTTATCAGGCGTAAAGCCGAAAGCACCATCTGCAGTGATAAGCTAAAGTCAGGTTTCTCCAGCGAACAAAGTTTTGTGGCTGAGTTGATGTTTCAAATTATATGCACAGAGGTCGGCTAACTACCAAATGGTGTGCTTATGCCTTTCAAATTCATTAATGAAAATGGCCAGTTTTATACCAATTGGTAACTGATGCATTCAATTCTGCAGAGTAATAAATAATAATTACTTAAAAAAATGCGGAAAATAGCTTTTTGTTTTCTTGTGTATTTTATTACAAAAAACATTTGCTTGCATTATAAAAAGATTAAAAATAATATAATTGAGAAGGGTGTCTCTAATTAAAAATATATCACAGTGCTGTGTGTAATCCGAGATTAAAACATTCAAGTAACCTGTATCATCAAGCATGTAGATTTGTACAAGTTTAAATTATTTAAATGCTGAATCACTTGAGGTGGGTGGAGGTGGAATTTTTTTAACTGATTTACTCGGATTACTTTTTAACTATTGTTGGGTTGGGAGCTTGGGTTGTATCACTTACCAATTGAATTTTTTTCTTTTAAAATCTTGCATGGCCAAATCTAGGTGCTTATTTGAGGTGGGAGTGACTGATGGAATTTGTTTAGTGTATTGAACAAGTGCTAATTATCCAAAGTGTCCATAGCCGAAACCAGGGTACAAACCGAGTCCTAAAATTGCAAATAAAAAAATGTTAACTACCTATGTAGAAATTTTTGTGCAATTTTTCAAACATACGTCTTTTTACACTTATAATTACCCTTATAGCCAAGTCCAAGATGGGGAACAATGTGTTGAGAAGAGTGGGAGGAGATGGAGTGTCCTACAATGGCACCCGGATATCCCAATCCATAGCCTCCCCATCCAATATGGGGAGAAATGTATTGAGAACTAGATACATGGTGGTTCTTGCTGATAACTGCACCGCCAAGTCCAAGGGGCTTTGCTGAAACAACAGCGACAAGCGCAAGAAAAACAAAAACTGCAAACTTGGCCATTTTGAGTTTCAAAAGGTTGGACTACTGAAAGCTCTTAGAAAAGATTTATTAACCAAGTTTGCTTTTGGAAGTTGAAAAGAGAACTAACGATGATTCCCAATAATGGAGCTCAATTTATTTATACTCATTCACTACTCCCAATATNAAAGCTCACAGAAAAGATTTATTAACCAAGTTTGCTTTTGGAAGTTGAAAAGAGAACTAACGATGATTCCCAATAATGGAGCTCAATTTATTTATACTCATTCACTACTCCCAATATTCACTCTTGTTCAAGAACAACATAATTATAATTTTAGCGTCTTATCGATAACAGATTTTTATAAACAAGTGCATCCATTAAAGTTTTCAGGTGCGGAAACGATCTTAGTTTTTATGTCAATATTTTCAGGTGTATCAATCAATTATCAAGACCATTCAAACAACTGAGCGCACAAGTTCTTATACTTCTTCTGACCTTCACTATTCTCTTCTTATCAATAATCTGCTTACAAGTATATAGTAATTATGTAAACGCTCGTGCTTTGGGTTGATAGATAGAGAATCTCATATTTCCTCATTAATCAGCAATTTATATACCTCTAAGAGAGCCTATGGTATTGAAAAACTATTTCAGCAAAAGAGGAAAAAATTAATGCGAAAGAGGAAATGAACCATTTTTAAAGAAAAACAAGAACAAAAATAACAACATCTTCCAGCAACAGTTAAGACATCTGCCATGGATGGGAGCAAATTGTTGATACAATCTTCATAACCAGCACCTGTAACGAAATTACTTTATTGATATCAGTCAGCCCAGTCATTAAAAGCCGGCATCAATAGCTTAGTAATGAATTGTTAATGAATATATGGGTGAGTGATGATGATGATGGATGATAACGTGCGCAAAGTATATGCAAAAAGAGTAATATCAATATATAATGTATAAAGACTTTCCCACGGTTGAACAATCTCAAGAAGCAGCAGCGCCTATTAACGGCACTGTGTTTTCGATAAGTTAACTATGATAAGGCAAAACAAATCTGCTAAAACCTTAAGCAAGTTTTATATGTGCGTAGTCAAAATGCTTACGTATATAGTTTTTGCTTATTTGTGTTCAAATCAACTAATTATGTGCAAACTTTTTTTGACCGTATCGCAATTTGTGTTTCGCAACTTTACTAGAGAGGTATAATGGGTTGTTAAGTGTAGTCTACTGCACGCGTACCAATCTACCAACGTAAAGTATTTACATTAACTTAAGAAAAAAAGTATTCCTGTCTGTGCATATATTTAGGAATTTTGCTCAACTCACTCCCCATGAACTCTGGGGGGAAAATGTTTGATATTTTAAATACAGTTAATATGCATTTTATATTATTGGTCTTAGTTTTTTGTAACTAATTATGTGCAAACTTTTTTTTGACCGTATCGCAATTTGTGTTTCGCAAATTTACTAGAGAGGTATAATGGGTTGTTAAGTCTAGTCTACTGCACGCGTACCAATGTAAAGTATTTACATTAACTTTAGAAAAAAAAAGTATTCCTGTCTGTGCATATATTTAGGAATTTTGCTCAACTCACTCCCCATGAACTCTGGGGGGGAAATGTTTGATATTTTAAATACAGCTAATATGCATTTTATATTATTGGTCTTAGTTTTTTGGCCCAAAAGTCACAGCATTAAACATTTAATCTGAAATTTTATTAGGATTAAACCTGAATAATCTTAATTAACCTTTCTAGAAAGGTTAACACTAGAGTTCATCTCAAATTTCAGTGGTTTAAACATTCATTGATGCAATATCAAGCAAAAACCGCAAATTAAAATGCTCCCTATTCACCAACACGGATATCCAAAACTCCATGAGAAAAAAATCAATAGAAAAACCATGCACGTCATTGAAAAATTAGCCTTGACTTGGCTCATTTAAACGGTTGGTTGATGTTGTTGTTGATGATGATGCGGTTCCATGAGAGATATGAATGATTATAATGGGCACTGTGAAATATTCAATATCGTTTCAGCATAGCATAAAATAATAATGATTGTTTATTGTGGCTATATGATCGACCTCTACACTCTATACTTTGCTTATTAAACCAGTATACTCCCAAACTCCCACAAACAAAAAAAGTATCAAAAACGGTATAGTTCAATGGATCATCATCATCTTCTTCTTCCCAGTAATCATTAGTTCTCCCTCAACTCTCTTGCTGACTGTTTTGTGCTGCTCTGTTGTTGTAGTCTTTGCTTCTTCTCGGCTCCTTTTTTATCTTCATTGAAATATGATAATGAATGAGAATGGATTGGCTTGTCATTTGTTTCTTGTCTTTTATAGAGATATCCCCATAAATCCGTGTCAAAGTCAAAAAATCTGTTGACATCCAAACTCATCTCACTCTTTTTTTTCCTCTTTTCTTTTCGTCTTCATATTCTTTGAATCAAGCGGTTGAAAAGGATTATTTGTTTTATAGACGTACATACGAGCATTTACAGGGTACCAGATACAACGCCTTCTCTTGTACTTCTTGCGGAGCTTCTTTAGAATGTAATATTGATAATGATGGCGCTTGTTAAATGGTATGATCATCTCTATTCAAATAGAAACTGATCTAGGAGGATTTGTTGCTCATCCAAACTCATCTCACTCTTTTTTTCTCCCTCTTTTCTTTTCGTCTTCATCTTCTTTGAATCAAGCGGTTGAAAAGGATTATTTGTTTTATAGACGTACGAGCATTTACTGGGTACTAGATACAACGCCTTCTCTTGTACTTCTTGCGGAGCTTCTTCATTAGAATATTGATAATGAAGGCGCTTGTTAAATGGTATGATCATCTCTATTCAAATAGAAACTGATCTAGGAGGATTTGTTGCTGGGATGTCTTTGTTGATTATGTGATGATGACGATGATGATGACGCTAAAGCCAAAAATGAATCATCTTCTGTGATGTTGATGATGAGCAACAACTCAATTCTTGAGAGAATTTTTTAACTCTTCTTCATATCTTGAAGTGAGTGCATGGTGAGATCTGAGACATATTCTTGGTCCCTGGTGAAATATGAGAAGGAAGGGATGCGCCGTATCTTGGACAAGGACAAATGCCTGTCAAAGTGAATGTACTTGAAGACACATTTTGACTCCTTTTCATTTCTCCTCCGCCTCCTCCCCAGTCGAGTTTTTGAGCAATTTACAAAATCAAATCCGGTAGCTTAATTTACATAACACAATTCCCACCATCTCATCTTTTTATTTAGTCATTCAGCATACCTATTCCATTTTGGTATTTGTTTGTGAGTTTGTTACATATTTGCATGCATTAAAAATACATCTAATAATGCCATCAGTTAAAAATTTCCAAGTGAGCCTAATCAAATCCGGTAGCTTAATTTACATAACACAATTCCCACCATCTCATCCTTTTATTTAGTCATTCAACATAACTATACATTCCATTTTGGTATTTGTCTGAGAGTTGCATATTTGCATACATTAAAAATACATCCAATCATGCCATCACCAGTTAAAAATTTCCAACTGAGCCTTTTTTAAGTGATGACAGGTGGTGCTATCAAAAAATTCAAAATGGCATATGCATATATATTCTAGCATATTTTTTCCAGCTTATCTGGCCATATTAATCTAAAAAAAGTCATAATCTGCATAATTCCATCCAGCGAGATTAAAGGTGTCATTTTGATTTAAAATGAAGTGTGGTGCCATTTCGTAGCTTGTTAATATTCTTTAAAAAAATTGTAAGCGTGATTATATAATAATAATGAATAATGATATTAGATGCATCCTGTGCAACACTTTTGCATACATCTGCTATTCTGCTGGAGTTAAACTCATATCACTGAAACCGTGACAAGAAAAGATCGTGTTACTTTTCAGCTCAGCTGAATCTCCCATGATGCCTCAGCCAAAAGATAAGCCTTAAAATAAGAGCCATTTAGTTTTTAAAAGATAAAGAAAGAAAAAAAAACGAGTCGGCTTTTCATTTTCATGCACTCGCTACTACTCTAAAAAAACTACGAGTCGGCTTTTCATTTTCATGCACTCGCTACTACTCCTTCTCAACTTGACTTTATACATGACACTACAAGTCACCGTGTCATGTCAAACTGTTGCTGGTGGTGCTAGTATTGCGCTGTCATCCTCATCTCAAGTTTTTTTTCGTTTTAGTTTTTTATACTCCTTCATTTTTTCATAGATGACGACAATGAGAATTGGTAATGGCAGACGCGCAAGCAGTAAAAGTAACACCTACACAAAACAAACATAAATACTGGAAAAGAAAAGTTGGTTCCTCTCAACTTTTTATTTTTATTATTAGCGTTTTCTATTATTAATGTATACAGAGATATACAGGCACCATGGATGTGTGTAGATACATATAAGCAATTTTTTGTACACAGGAAGAAAGAATAGAAACAAAAATTCGAAAGAGAGATGATGTGGATCAGAAAACCAGGATCTGATCTGAGCTGAGGGGTAAGAAGAGTCGCGCTGGATTGCTCTCTCTGGGTGTATTTTTGACACATGCGTGACACATGGCAAGTCACATCAGTTTTTTGTCAAACTAACGCAGTTCCTTTCTCCCCAACATTTACCCCGTAAAACATTTACTAGAATCCCTTCAATACACACACACTATCGCCAAAACTTTGTTTCTCTTCTCAGGAGAGAGCAGCGTGAATTTTTTATGTTCCCTCTCTGGAGTCTATGTGTAAGTGAATCTACTACACCCGTCTGCTGAAATGACATTAACGTCACCTCTTCTCCTTTTGACTTTGTCACAATCATTTCCCAAATAATCATGTTCAAGTTGATAATATTGAAGAGCGTGGAGCTAGAGAGAGAAGAGAACCACGATGACGGCGACAAAATGAACGTAATCACGGTAATGATGAAAATAAAAATAACAGCAAGCAGGCAAGACTATAGTAATATTTTTAACAGACTTCTCTTGTACAAATTGATATCACGTTTTATTCTACTACACCCGTCTGCTGAAATGACATTAATGTCACCTCTTCTCCTTTTGACTTTGTCACAATCATTTCCCAAATAATCATGTTCAAGTTGATAATATTGAAGAGCGTGGAGCTAGAGAGAAGAGAACCACGATGACGGTGACAAAATGATAGTAATCACGGTAATGATAAAAATAAAAATAACAGCAAGCAGGCAAGACTATCGTAATATTTTTAACAGACTTCTCCTGTACAAATTGATATCACGTTTTATGGAATATGATATTCTAAAAATGGCCAAAAAATGAGACAGAAAAGGGATTTTTGTATGGGTAGTGTTATAATAATATACTCATTCATTCATTTGCTAAAAAGCAAAGATTTTATTACTAAAAGTATTTTCCCGTTTTGTCTGAGCTGTCTTTCATATGCCAGATTGGAAACAAAGATAATTATCGGTATTTACTAAAATACCAGCAGATCCACTCGAATGATGAGCATAACGACAGCATATCATGGCAAAGCAGTCATACAGGCAGGGTGAGGTTCGGTACATTTTTTGTCAAAACTGTCACCAGTCACCACCAGCAGCAGAGTAAGGCCACCCTATCTGCTTTATTCCGGCAAAATGATTAGCAAAGCAGTCATACAGGCAGGGTGAGGTTCGGTACATTTTTTGTCAAAACTGTCACCAGTCACCAGCAGCAGCAGAGTAAGGCCACCCTATCTGCTTCATTCCGGCAAAATGATATCACGTTTTTAAATGACTGACACACACACACACTTATTCTCATCTCATCATCAGCAATAAAAAGTTTCCAGAACTGAAATGTGTTCGCTTTTATGTCCACTTTTATTATGCATATTTTTTACTCCTTTTTCTCGCTTTTATTATTACACATTTTCAAATAACTTGTTCACACTGTATGGAACAATGAAAAAACTATAATAGCTAGGTATGTGTGTGAGCCGAGCTGAGTAACTGATCGAAACATCGTCGTGGCTGGTCTTTTTTTGATCACTACTGATCACTTGTTACAAAGTGTCCGCCTAATTTTTGATGTGATACCAGCGAGAAATATGTGTGGACCGTCGAATAAAAGTGTGATTCCAATCGTTTTTATTATTGTTTGTTCTATTCTAATATCCATTACGACATTGTGGAATGAGAAAAGAATTTTTCAACATGTTTCTGTGCATGTATAGGAAACACATGGCATACTTTGAATATTTTTTCCCTTAAAAAATTGGTGATGAGGATGATGATGATAGTACATGTATCTAGCTGCGTGTTATAATATGTTTACAATCTTCAAAATCAGTTTAGTCAAATACTACACATCTTTTCCGAATAATGTTGCATCACACATATTTTTAATCTGTTTTGCATCTCAGTCTTTTTTCCTCCTTAACTGCGCGTTATAATATGTTTACAATCTACAAAATCAGTTTAGTCAAATACTACACATCTTTTCCGAATAATGTTGCATCACACATATTTTTAATCTGTTTTGCATCTCAGTCTTTTTTCCTCCTTGGTGTGGCATGTAAATTCTATGTGGCGTGACCATAACTGAATTATTCAAATAAAATGAATATTACAAGGAAAACTATTCGCATTCTTTTGTAGAAAAAATCTTGTATTTATTCTTTTGCTCCATGAAGGAAAAAAACACTGGAACTGCGCCTGTATATGTATAACCGAGGCACACAGAAACATTCTTCTATGTTCACTAGTATATAGCAGCATGATACACAAAACATTCCTTAAATGCCCAATTTTATCTTCTTTTTCTCGCCCTTCAACAATGTATAATATGAGCATTGCGTCACTACTACTACTAGAATATTGCTACAGTCAAGTTGACTTTTGGATGGACAGATGGATATGCATCTTGGATGGAAGATCCCTTTCCCTGTCTCTCTCTCTGGGAATATATTCTTATTATGGCTGTTGGATTTTGTATGAAGATTTTTTTCTCTGAGAAAGATGCTTATGAAGATCATCATTCCTTTCTTCCTTGTGTGCATTTCATTTTCAGATATGCTTGTATCTTCATATAATAATCACATGCATGCCGTCCTCGTCTTGTTCTTTTTTTCTTTTCACTTTTTTCTGTTCTGTGTGGCTGTCATCCTTTTTCCTTAAGCTGATTTGACAGCCTGATAAAAAGCATAAAGTCTTCTCTTCTCTTTCTTCTTAAAAAACTTTTCTACTAGCTTGCATTATTTCTTCTTGTGGTAAAAATGGTAATCTTGTCATCATCATCATCATCTACATCAATTTTCAAAACGATGCAAGATTTTCCATTTGGATAATATGGGAACATTCCAGTTATGGGCTTGACTTTCTTAACCATAACCATACCTAGGAGGAAAATAATGTAGATAGTTATGCCTAATCATATGCACTTTGTTAAAGAAAGGAAAAAATAAATATCTACTCGTCTACAAGCTTTCCAATCCTACTCTTCCTCTGTCTCTCTTGTAATCCTTTTAGCTTATAAGGTAGATTACAAAGATTACTAAAAGATCCCTTAAGGTTCATTGCCTTTATAGGCAGGCAGTTCAACTAATAAGCAAAGTGAATTGGCGATGTCTGACGATAATATGCATCCTATTTTGAAAATATTTTTCAAAAAACAAAGATACAATTTACGATAATCCCTCTTGTTCTCTCTCTCTGCTCCTGTTCTGCTATGCTGCTGCTGTTGCTACTATCATCCTTTTTTAGTATTTTTAATGCTTCAAGCTGTAATAATGAACATTGAAAATTATGATACGAGCCATCATACATATTATAAAGCCTTTTGTTCCTTTTTCATTCTTTTCATTCGTTCGTGCCTGAAACAGAAAAAAAATATCAAGAGAGAAAATGTACTTTATGAAAAATGATTTCCTGATATGTAATTAGCTTTCTTCCTTTTTGACTTGCTTATATATAGCTGGCTATATGGTTTTCCTATTATTACTGTGCTGCTGGTGATGGGAAAATGAAAGGCATATTGCTACCGACGAACACAAAACTGAACCAACCGGGGACGGAACATTAACCGTGCAGAATACAATGTATGTATACACATGGTGTAGCACACTGAAAAAAAGTTAATGTAGTGTGTATCTTTTTCTTTAATATATATTAAGTGAAGACTTGATGACTGTGGTTTTCTGCTTTGCTTCCTTCACCTTGACGTAAATCATCAAAGAAAAGCATATGGTACGGTTGTTCGTTCAGCGTCAAAAATACCAAAAGAGAGAGAGAGAGAATCACAAGTAAAAGGAGTAAAACGACCATGCCTAAAAAGAAATATCGCAAGTTGCATATTCCCCCAAACACCAACTGTGCTCAACTAAAAAAACTTGCACTGTGAGCAGAGTGGAGAGAACAACATCTCATTCTTGTAAGGTGGATAACATGCAATAACAAGGCTCAAAAAACATGCCTGCCTTGCCTTACCAACAAACCGTCAAAAATGATTTTATTCAATGAAAAAAAGTCTTTTTGAATTGTTCCTTTTTTCTTTCTCTTTTTTCCTTGTCTTTTAACGTCAGTTGCACAGCAGACGCATATTATCATCGAAAAGAGCTTCTTTAACTATCCAAATACTAATTAAAGTGGAGGTTAATGAAAAGTTGGCTGTTTGAATGAGAAAAAAAATGAGAAAAAAGGAACAATGTTTAAAACATAAGCAGGTAATTCAGTGGTAAGTTTAATGGCTTATATTATCATCATCGTCCTCATCATGATCATTATCCATTTCCCTTGTTCACACACAAAATAAACCATCTTCATGTAACTTATTTTGTTGTTCTTCTTCATCATCGTTATTGCTCTTATTGCTACTGCATTTTTTTAAAAACTTTTTTTCTTCTCTTTTTCTTATCTCACCACTTTTCTCGTGTGTCGTGGTGGTGGCACTTGTAGTAGTAGTTGTTGTTTCGGTATCTCGTAAAAGGAGTAAGCTTTTTTGTGCTCATTTGATGTATTTATGAATGTAAAAAAGGGATGAGGACGACAAGGATGATGATTAGAAGAAAAGGAAGAATACAACAAAAGAAATGGAACGAGAATGTGCGGTTGCCAGATATTGTTGTGGTGTGGTAGTTTTGCTTTTGGTAGCAGTAGTAATGATGAAAATGAGGCTGATGATGATCTTCCAATGAAGACGATGATGTTGCTGAAGCTTACACACAAAAACAGCTACTTACATACTCTGGATCCATTTATCCCATCGTGAAAATTGTTTGAACATTGTAATACAAGTTGTAAAATGGTAATAATCAAGTAAAAACACAAGTAGTAGCAAGTAAAAAGTATTAGAGAAGATGGGAAAAACGAAAGAAAATAGTAATTAGAATTTTTTATCATCATCATTATTATTATACCATTATACTTTTTTAGCTGAATATAATATTAGTAGTTGTAGTTGTTGTCGTTACAAGTTGTAAAATGGTAATAATCAAGTAAAAACACAAGTAGTAGCAAGTAAAAAGTATTAGAGAAGAAGGGAAAAACGAAAGAAAATAGTAATTAGAATTTTTTATCATCATCATTATACCATTATACTTTTTTAGCTGAATATAATATTAGTAGTTGTCGTGTCCCTTGTTTTTTTCCTTTAAACAAAAAAGAGATTTTTAGCAGAGTTTCTTTCTTTCTTTTGCTTTGTTACGTGGTTCTCATTTATTTGTAAAGCCACAGAAATGGCATGCACGACAAAACAAGCACAAGACCAAAAGAAAAAATAGTATTTTAGCAGAGTTTCTTTCTTTCTTTTGCTTTGTTACGTGGTTCTCATTTATTTGTAAAGCCACAGAAATGGCATGCACGACAAAACAAGCACAAGATCAAAAGAATAAAAAATAGTAGCAAGATGATAGGATTGACGAAGATTCTCTGCTGCTGGTGCTGCCGTTTGACTGTATATTTTTTTCTCTTTTAGCTTTGCCAACCAATGGATCGTGCCTAATGACCAAAAATACAAAAGGAAAACAAGAAACCACGAAAAAAGAAGGGAAAAATAAAAGAAACTCTATTCATTTTTTTGTTTCTTTATACTTTATTATTACTACAGTGTTCTTGTTTTTTGAACCAATGACTTTAGCGTCTGTTGTTAATACCACTACTGCAGCGCTACTGATGATGTAGTTTTCTATTCAGCATGTAATCTCTGGTTTATGCCTTCTGGTTATTGTTGTTGAACAAAAACACAATCTTGATGACATGAGTGTACGAGCAACTTGGGAAAAGGAGGATTTATTTATTTGTTCTGAAAGTGAAATGAAGGGAGGAAAACAATAGGGGCAATAATACGCTTACTTACTGTGCTGGTGTAAAGTGGCAATGCTGCTTTGTAAAAATGACGAAAGTTGTGATGATAAGAAGATGTGAAGGAAAGCTAATTTACAAAGACAGAACTCTGGGGTACGACGTATTATTGTTATTTTTACATTTTTGCAGAATAATGGGTATTGGAAGATTTTTATAGCAAGCAAGTGTAAAAATGACAAAACTTTATGTGGACGTTTTAATAAAAATGATTTGTCTAATTACAAATTTTACAAAAAAATCTTCTTGCCACATGCCATCAGTACAACAGTTCAACTTTGAAATGACGGGAATTGTATTGTGAATTATGCGAAGGTTGAAATCAAGCCATTGAAACAATGTCCATTTTCTCCTTTTCGGTGCTTTTTATATTTTCTTGTCTCATCTCATCATGACCAACAACATCAGCAATCAAATATCTACTATAACGTCATTTTAAAGGAATTTCGCCCATTTTGTGGTACTTTTCTAGGGACAGAAACTGTTGTTTTTAAAACATCATCTCAAATGGTCACAA
>JAANSP010002986.1:0-11951 GCA_036850745.1 Homidia socia | reverse complement strand
TTGTACTTGGATTTTAAAGTTTTAAGGTATAATATAATTTATATAAATATACACAAGTGCGCACAAACTAACTGACTGAGTCATTTAAACATGCTAGATGCAGTATCTACATTGCAGGTGCTCACGATTGTGAATCACACAGCTTTAAAAAAATCAACCAGAATTAACTGACTACTAGAGCGTGGCACACACCTAGCACAGTTTATACAAATTTGGATAATATCAAAACTTTTTTTCTTTATGTCATATTTACACTATCATCTACTGAACTAACAATAAAATCAATGAAAAATCGGCGTCGTTACAAATTTAATAAGAATGCTTATAGTTTTGTACAGGTATCCGCCGTTTATCGTGTCGAGTTGAACAAAATGGCAATGCTATATTTATGTATATACCTACATTTACATTGCATAAACACACAAAACGGTAAACATAGCACGGTATACATGAAATGGACTTATATATAAATAGTTGTCTAAATGCTAATAATAAAAAATTATTTAATAAATATTAAAGCAATATTTAATTTTTTTTAAACAGGAGACTCAAAGACCATTATAAAGAAAAAAATATTTACTAGGAAAGTGAAGATTAGAAACAAAACTTTTTTATTTCATCACAAACTTGACAGAGATTTGTAACGATTTAGCGCAAGGAGGTTGTTCTCTCCGTTGGACGATGACGATCAGAACCATTTGAACTTAGCAAAGCAGCGCTTCCATTTTTAATTTGTGTTGACAAATTGATCCTGTTGGAACTTCTAGTTGATGAATCAGTTTTGGAACTGGTGGATACTTCAACACGAAGCGTAGAGCAACATGATCTACTCATTAAGACAGCCTAGGTGGAATGACATAATGATGGTTAATATTATTATTAAAATTCAAAATTTTACTAGAAACATAATAAACCAATCTCCTTGTATGTATGTGGATGGCTAACCTTAAACCCAGTTCTGTACTTCTTTGTTAAAGAAGGCGTACAAGATTGGGTTGATACATGAATTGGAACTTCCTAAACACTGGGCCATGGGAATGATTGTTCGAATCAACTGGTCTTCCCATTCACTCGCGGGAGGGCCAAATTTCACTCGAGTCAGAACAGCATACAGAGGGAGCCAAGACATTGCAAAGAGTACAACAACCAGCAAGAGCATCTTGATCACTTTCATTTTTGATCTGTCGAGAACAAATATTTGAACACGCGAAGAAAATCAAATGCATAAGACAGAGATTTGTTATAAAACAGAAGACTTCATAAGATTTATTTGGATAAGAAGAGGTTTTAATGAGGCTCTGTCTGACTGAACTGGGTTCTAAAATGATCAAGTTTACCTTTGAACCAGTAATTCGGTAGACAAATTTTTTGTTTCCTGTGGAATCTTTCGCATTGAAACCTTTCGGAGAATTAATGTATAGCAGATTGTTATCAACGTCAGAGGAAGCAGATAGCAAAACACTACATGAGCTACTGCAAAGTAAATGTTTCCCAGCCTCGCATCCGGCCATTTTTCAGTGCATATCTAAAGGAATATTACGTTTAGAAATCACAAAACAATATATCATTTGAATATAGTATGCATGTATAGAACAGAGTAAGTCAGGTGCTCTTCCGGAAAGTTTAAGAATAACAACTGATGAAGCTACTTGTCCCGATTCCGACAATCTTTCGTAAAGAACAAAACTTCTTACCAGTTTCCATTCAAAAAGTTTATAAAAGAACATAACATGTGTAGTAGTTTAAAATGGAGAAAGGAAAAAGTTTCTTGTTAACAATATGGCTTTACTAGATATTTCCATCTTTTTTATTCCATCTCGAATGACAAAGTCTGAGTCGATATTCGAAAAAGTTTTTGAGGTACATCAATGGTATCAAATTCCTTACAAAATTTCTACTTTTTAAAAGTTTTGACTACAAAAAGGCAGGAGAAAGTTGGGTTATTTGAATGAACAAAATATTGGACAGTTCAATGACTCGATGATTTCTATGCATGTAACAAAAACCGGAAAGTTTGATTCATTGTGCTTTTGTATACCTTCTCTTGCTGTCACATTGCATTGTTGCATTTCCTGTAATTTGTTGTCAGCATATTTTAATTTTCAAAATAATATATTACTTACCATCAAATCATTATCTGGAATATTTGGGTTGAGTGGAGTCAACTGAAAGTAGATTGCCCAGGGAAGTGTGATAGAAAATGAAAATGCCCAAATAATGAGAATCATAATCCGACACACCCTTGATGAAATTTGACATTTCATGGGATGACAAATTGCAAGATAGCGTTCAATGGCAATTGCAATTAATGTGTCGATGCTGGCGGAAACGCTGACACCCTGCAGGTACGATACGAATTTGCACGTCCATTGGCCCAGAATCCAAGCTATTAAATTAAAATGAAGCAAATTAAATACAATTTCTTATAAATACTAAGGAATTGAAAAGTGTCGTGTAGTATAAGGAGCATTACAAAAACATTATTCTGTCAAGTATTTTTAATTATGATTACTTTGTCATCTCCATTCTTGGGTTTCATAATATTTTTTAAGAAAGAAAAAAACAGCAATATTTTTTTCAGTTTTACAAGTCAAAACAAACAAGCAAAATGGGAGCTCATTTATTTCACCCACTTACTCTTCTCGTTTTACATTGAGTTATTACCCAACATTGTAGTAAAATTGGGGAAATTTCTAGCTAAACAAGTCATTTTTCTACTTGTTACCAGAACCGTTGACAGCAAGTAGTAATTGCAAGGCTTCACTGAAATAGGCCATGTTCTACTGTGACTACTTGAGCTGAAACATTTTTTTCATTACAAAACTTTTCATCGTTTAATGCACATGCTTTCTCCTTTATTCTTATTCTTGGAAAGATAAATGTACTCGTATAAAACAAAAACATAATATTATTCGTGATTCATAATGGCTGTCGACAGAGTTGCAGTTACAGCCACCCAACAGCCATCTCAAATGTGTTGTATCATCGAATGAACACAAAAATGAAATATTTTACTCATTATTTGTAGAAACAACAAAACTACTTATTCCTGTCATATAAGCTGTCAGCGAAACCGTATCATCATCATCATATATTCTCTTTTCACTTGTTCCTAAAACGTATTCTTCTGGAAAATGTATTGCCTATAGAAATTTTCCTTCTCTTCTAGCAGCACTTGACTAAAGCCATACACCAAAAACTTCATCGTGCTCCCTTGCACGACACATGAGTTCGGTTCTCGGTCTAAATGTTATATTGTTTATAAAAGTAGCATCCCTTCTGAGAAAATTCTCTTTTGTGTATAGCTCGCATAGTTCATTAATTCAAATGAAATTCTACCTCATTAATATTTTCCGTGTCTTCCCATCAATTTCTGGAAAAACCTCATCATTACAAAATGCTAATAAATAGGCAATATTCAAGGCTTATAAAATTGCACACCAGCGATTCCTTGATTTTGGCTTTTGTACATGGCGTTGAAATAAATTCAATCGTCTTTGAATTTTTTGTGAAAGCTACAGTCTTTTAGCCTCTTAATAATGTCACAAAAGATGATGCATATTTCATAAATAATGTAGCAATCTATTATTACTAGTTGTAACATAGGTATGATTGCTGCAGTCAAACTTTTTGTAAGTTTCATTTATTGATTGGATTTACTTTCCTTTCTTCATTTTTTCTAGCTTTCTACTAGAAGCAGTAGTTGATAAGGAGTAGCTTACTCAACTCAAACTGCGTGCACGGAAAGAAACTTTCCTGAAAATACAATTCAGCTGCTTGAGATAAGGAATGTGGTAATATTTTTATGTCGAGTTACGACCAGAGCTATAAACTAGCCTGCAGAAATGCTTCAATTCTAAATTATATAGCATGGAAAGATAAGGCTTATCAAGCTTTTGTAAGCTAAAACAAAAAAAAGTATTATTAAGAAATGGGTTTGGGTGAGTGAGCATAACTCAAAAGCATTCGACAAATTTACCCATCTCTGGACAACTTCACATACATTTTTGGGGTTTATGAAAGTTGCTGCAGCAGTAATGGCACAAGCATTACTGAATTAAACTAGAAAGTTATTTTTGGACCTGGTATAATAACCAACCTACAATAAAATGTAGCCGTTCCAAGAAATCTCTGAGAAACTGCTCCTTTTCTAAGTGCAGGAGAAGAAGCACCTGCTGTATCAATGTCTTGGAACAATTTTTATCAGTGCAATTTTCGATGCCAGTTCAACCTGCATACAAAATGCTAACATCCCATACATATGTTCGGAAAAGCAGTTGTTCCAACTTGCAGATTGTGTTGTAGTATCATATACGCACGTACGCACAATATAGAGCACCATTCTGCGGCGAAAAACAAGGTCACAAAAATTGCTTGTTGTACAACAGAAGCAATCATCATCCCCAATAAGATGCAATCACAAATAACAAATTGTACCGTTTTAGCAAAATGTTTGCTTGGTTGGATATGAATATTGAAAAGCTAAGCAAGCTAATAACGCCAAACTATCAACAAAGACATTTTACTAACGTATATGCCAACAAAGAATTTCCCCAACAAAAATAAATGGGTATTTACGCATGTAAGTTTCAACATTTATATGTTGTGTTGTATTGTGCGTTATGCTTACGCATAAAGAGTATTATTGCGTGTGCTTTTAAATAACAACAAGCTTACTCAGCTCCAACAGTTATAAATGACTCTTGTGAGTATTTATTTTTGTAGGCGGACATTACGACTTTTTTACATGCCCATGAATTCTTGTCTATTAGTATAAAAAATCTCTTAGAGAAAACTATACATATTTTGTGAAAGGCGGACTCACAACATAAAATAGTTTCCAGTTTGGTGGAAGACAACATTTAGATTTTAATATAAAAACTGGAATCATTATGCGATGATCTTTTTTATTCTTATTGTATGCCCTTGCAAAAAAGCTAAAACAAATTTTTATGACAAAAAGTGTTTTCCCTTTAATAAAATGGCATACACGAGGCAGTCATGCAAATGAAAAAAGAGGATTTTTAGCAGAGGATAACTCATTTGAAAAATAAAACATGCCAGAGAGATAGCTAAAAGGATATAAGTCGCATCCGTCCATCCGTGGCAAAGCAACGGGACAAGTAGAAAAACACATCAAGAAACGTGTTACACAACTACTAACCAACTATAGTGTGCAGTATGATAAGAAAACGTTATCCTCTTCTTCCACCACATAAAACAAACCTTGTCACATGGTGTTGCGTGCTCCTATATAGTCCCCAGACTCTCATGTCACAAGTGGCAGCAGCGATATTACAAAAATAGCGTTTTGAGGTTTACAATCCCATTACCAAATAAAATGTCAGTGACTGTGAAAATTGTCTCACGCACTTTTTATTTCTAGAGTACGAAAGATGCGTACGCATGCACGTAATGTCTGTTTGTACCTATAGTATATAGGTTCTATATATACCGTAGTATATGCATTTGCTTTTATACACCACTTGAATAAAACACATTTACACATTCAACATCTTTTTCAGAAAAAGCTACTTTCTCAACCAGAGCACGTAACAATAAAAACGCAGCCTCTTGTCAGCAGCAAGAGTAATAGTTTGTTCAGAGAAACACTGTTCGAACACTCGAGAGAGAATATGTAACATTTTCCAGAAAAGCAGTTTCTTTTTTCCTTTAATACTTTTTCATATTAAAATAATAGATTTTACTGTAAAAATCAATGGGATGGACGGATGACTGCCATTGTGCGTGATGAAGACAAATATAAGTCACAATAATACATACATGTACACTTTAATCTACTTGTACTTTGGTACAAGTTATTACACATATAGATCTGTATATATCTTCCTGTCAACACATCACTAAAAATGAGATTTTTAGTTAAGAAAACAGTTACCACTACATAAACATAATGGAAAGTTGTAACTGTGCGTGTGCGTCAGTGTGGGGACAAAAAACCAGAAAAATAGATTATCAATGAAGGTACTTTTTTACTCAACAAAATATAGCACACGCATTATAAAAACAGCACATTTGTCGACTCCATCATTCTCATAAAAAGAGGTTATAACCAACAAACCACTTTTATTTCCGCTGAGATTTTAGGATATATTTCTATTATTGAAGGGAAATATATGGGAATAGATGGCCTAGTGAAAGAACCTTTTTTGTAGTTGCATAATGGATAAGCGGATATATATATACTTTCATACTAATAAAAAACAGAATATTTTTTTTACAATTGGACTACGAACTGACAACTTGTACGCAAGTAGTGGCATAATATTCAATGTCATATAAGGATCGCATATTATTATTATTATTATTATCGTTATTGGAAAACATTACATATTTGCTTTTGGATAATACAATCCAATCTAATAGTTTGTTTATGTCTATTACCGCAAAAAAGTAAATGTCCATTACAAAAAACAGTCCATACTAAAGTAAAGTACGCTTTCTGGATTATGGAATGGACATCTGTCAGTGTTATAATGCGCTAGTGGCTCCTACTAAAACGGCTTATCGCCCAAACCTATCTTTTTTTGTGTATGTTCCTTTTCTCATATTATTTCCAGAAAAAAGCTTCTGTGTAGAATAGTTTCCCGAAACGATGCTGTTGCTAATAAGTGGATCAAGATAGTCAACAGAAGTCTTGCGATTAACATCGTAAAGTCTTTCTGTGGAACTGCGGAAGTATGAAATACAATCGACGAAGAAAAATGCGTGTGCGTAAATACAAGTGCGAATGTGTAGCAGAAAGACTCTTGCGAAAAAAAGAACATGATATTGTATGCGCCCTGCTTCTTGTAGTCGAAATCACTTACAATTTCAAAATGTATTTTAGGACAGAGGTTTTTCGGCAATATTTTAAACAATTCTTTTGTGTTTTACGATTTGGAACAGTAAGCATAATTTTAGTATTCCTTCTACAAAAGGAACATTATCACTTACTTGGAAGATGACATTTATTCCAGAAATTGAACAAAACCAAAGTACAAGCAATTTATACTGAAGTGTTAAATTGGAACGGTAAGCATAATTTTAGTATTCCTTCTACAAAAGGAACATTATCACTTACTTGGAAGATGACATTTATTCCAGAAATTGAACAAAACCAAAGTACAAGCAATTTATACTGAAGTGCTAAATGGAATGTGCGTACTGCTGTTGCGTAAAAACGACCCGTGTAAAAATACCTTGCTGACATCTAAATAGACATGGTGGAGACCCGACCATTGTTTTATGGCTTCCCAAAGGTTTTACGACCTTATAACTTACATATAAGAAAAATATAGTCGCCGGAAAGAATTCAAAAAATGCATGTAGTTGACTTCAAAAAGGGTACTCGGAGGAAGTGCGAAATTTTATTGTGCTGACACTTTCACAATCGACACGGTTCTGTGTTTAAAGAAAAAGAATATGGGGTGTGAATTGAAAACTTTTGCCATTTTCCATCAAAAGTATAATGTATTGAAATACATAAAAAATATTATCGTTTTTTCACCACTGGAATTGGAAACAATGGTCATTGATATGCACAATATTTTTTCATGCAAAACGTTATATACTAAAAAAGTTTCAAACGGTTGGAATACTAAATACAGAAAAAATATGAGATACGCATTTACATTTTATCAGCTAAACAAGGTCAAACCAAAAAGCCTTGACTTTCATATATTTCACTGTTTAAATAGAAAAAATACTTACAACTACAAGGTAACAAATTTAGACTAATATCTTTTCCTTTTGCACGAATTTGTAACGATAATATAAATGTGTTTCTCTGTAATAATTCAAAAGAATAGTGCAAGGTGGGAAGAAATTATTTGTATAAAAATTTACACAAAAGTCACGCATGAAAGATGCAATATTAGCATAACATCCGGGTACCAGGACAATTTTTTTGCTGTTCAAGTTCCAAAAGATTTTGTTTGTGCTTTTTTGGGTGGTCTAAAAACTTTTGCCAAAATAGACAAAAAATCCGTCACCGATATTTTATTACTGTCAGAAAAAGGTAGAATTATGAAGATAAGCATGTATGTGCGTGTGCGTGAGTCTACAAACTATGATACATTAAACATGGTCTACGCAATCATTGAAGAAATCCGGAAACATAATTTCTGACTATTTTTAGATAAAAAAAAATCTCACTTTACGTCGTGTATATAAGAGATGAAAATGTTTCTTTCTCTATTTTCATATGAGCTAAAACCGTCTGTAACATTATTTCCCATATAACATGTCAAAGGACAGCTCTGCTAAGACAAAAGAATATTAACTTTTATAGATACCATCATCGCAAGTCTTGATTCATGGTTTTGGTCTGGTTGAACCGAGAGAAAAGTGAATGAAATTGAATGTAGTTCGTGTAAGTGGTAGCCAAGAATAGTTGACAGCTTTCTCTACTATCTGAATGCTGAGTAATCAAGTTATGTGTGGTCTCTCTCTGTGTAAAACTTGAACTAGTAGTAGTTCTATTGAGTTATTTTTTCATTTAGAACTTTCCTTCCCATTTATGCCATTACATCTCTGAGGCTGTTTCCTTCAGTAAAGTTCATTATAGCCGTCAGCATGATAAGAAGAGATGCGAGGTAACTAAACCCACTTACCAAGTTTCAATGTTCTTAATCGGGTCGGGCATGCAAGATCATTATACTTTGCTTTATGTAATTAGAATGCTGACCTTAAGGAGCTTAAATGACAAGAGAATAAAGAGGTAATGATTTTCACTCGAAAAGAGAATGCACAGACGGATATGCTTTATTTCCTTACATTTTGCGTAACATCAGTAAACTTTCTTTTTGTGTTTTCTCAAACTTTCTCCACTGGGTCGAGTTTGCACAGTTTGAGTTTTCTTACGCACAAATAAACAAAATCATTTTGAAAAGGTATCATTCTAACAAGAGATTTCAAAGTATGCTAATTGTCTTATTGTGTTTAAAGGTGCTGTCATTCCAGATGTTAAATAAATTTTCATATTGTGTGTAAATAATATTCCCAATTACCTATATATTTTTACAACTGTTAGGTATGCTAGAGTAAAGGCAAGAAAAATCTATATTATTAGTGTGCTGCCATTTGATTAGTGTCACAAAATACTAAAAGTATTAAAAACAAGTGACGCTTGTAAAATCATTGGAAAAAATGTTATTAAATTTTCACTCAGCCTTTAATAATTTACAATATATTGACACTTTGACAAGGGAAAATAAATTACATGCTTATTTTCGGCTACATACAACAGCCATCGCAAAGAAAACAAGCCAAGCGTCAAAGACAAGTAATAGTGGTGGTTATGTTGTTAGCCAAAGTGACACTGGTATAAACACAGACTTTGCTTATTTTCGGCTACATACAACAGCCATCGCAAAGAAAACAAGCCAAGCGTCAAAGACAAGTAATAGTGGTGGTTATGTTGTTAGCCAAAGTGTCACTGGTATAAACACAGACTAAAGTACTCACGGGTGTTGTAAATGGTTTCAGAGTTTGGTGGTGGTGGTGGTTATATGTGACACGGATTGAGTATATGACATATCATTTGGTGAAAGGAGTCTTCTAAGTAGATGACTTACGTTTTGTGGTCTCTGCACTGTTGGGTAAGTCTAAAAGACTCTTCTGAGTAGTCAAGTCAGTCTACTAGCTCATCGGCAAATTGTTTATAAGCAAATTCACTGAATGCAGAATATATCTATAATAATATTATATAAATGTACAAAGTTGTAGTTGTGGGAAGCAACTTGTTCGAAGGATATTTAAATGAGATTTTCAAAGCTCGAAAAGCTCAAGTGATTTCCATAATATCTATCAAGAGTACTTTGAGACGCCGGTTATTTGCTGCCGTAGTTTGTAGTCTTCTTTCCTTCTTTCTCTCTCTACATGCTTTACTTACATTTCGTACCCGTTTCCGTTCATATAAGGTTTCTATCTTGTTCATGCATCAGTTGTTATGATTATACTACAACATTATTACACCCGACATGATATGCAATAATCATAATAATAGTAATAGAGTAATACAGCATTTACGGATTAAATTCAGGAAACTTTTACCATTGACCTAGAAAGCTTACTTACATACGTATATATTTGGCATGTCTACTTATGTACCACAGCAAATCAGCATCTCAAAAAGACATTTATTTGTTTAAAAAATAGCTTGCGTGTCTCCAAATGTTTAGGTAGAGAGACAAATATATGCTTATAATAATATTATTATTATTGCAGTTTAGTTGGATGGGGATATGCTTCCACACAACAACAAACATTTTCAATTCTATGTCATCATCCGTTAAGTTTTCAGAGTTGGAATATTCAAATGATATTATTACGCTCGCTATTTTTTTATAAATTAAGTATCATGTTCTTCATATATGTTTACTCAATGCACGAATTTACTACATCAGAGTGAAATGATACGAAACATTGACTTTTGAGGAATGCTGAGTGGACACAAAACTGCTTCAATAAAGTACTTTTCGTGAATGAAAATATCCGTTAAGTTTTCAGAGTTGGAATATTCAAATGATATTATTACGCTCGCCGTAGATTTTTTTTATAAAGTAATATCCTGTTCTTTATATAAGTTTACTCGATGCATGAATTTACTACATCAAAGTGAAATGATACGAAACATTGACTTTTGAGGAATGCTGAGTGGACACAAAACTGCTTCAATAAAGTACTTTTCGTGAATGAAAAATGAGGACAACAAAAGGTATGAGCATTTTAAAAATAAAACTAATGTTCTCTCGAAACTTTTATATTTTTGCAATTTTTCATTTTAGAGTTGTAGCTTTCTATGCGAATATCTATGTGTTTACAAAAAAAGTAATAATAATTATAAGACTATCTTCTGCTAAGAGTTGATGAAATGAGAAGAGAAATGGGATTTCGACAGACATTCCACCAACCGTTATTTTCCTACAACTGTCAAAGAGAGTCTCAAGCTATGAGCTTTTGCTTTAGCTCCTCCGATGCATTTTTCTTGTCAATATAATAACCGTAATAATACTTTCAGCAGTTGTGACAAAATATCAAAAAACGTGAAATTAGAGTGGAGCACCATCAAAAATATCAAGTTGCCTCGGTGGTGCTTCTGTTAAGATGTATACCACAAATATCCATAAATATGGGATATGGGACATGTTTTGTACACTCGTCGTTTCCCTTATTATGATTATTGCGAATGCTTTATATTCTGCCGAGTTTTTACAGTAATAATAAGATGTAAGGCTAATCCCAATGGAACGGGAGATGAGAAGGAGGAGGAGGAAGTGGCAATGGCAAAATAACATAATTATCCCTAGTTTCAGGAAGGCAAAAAGGCAGCTCTAGAGAGAATTCAAGAATTTATGAAGCTCATCTTGGGAGTATCTATCTAGCGATGAATTTAATGTGCGTATTTACATTGCACATTATGATAACTTTTGCAGACAAAAAAATAATGACATCAAGGAAACGATTAGATTTGATGAATCCCATCTTTTTCAGAAAAATATTGCTTGTTCGTTCAGAACACTGGCACATTATTCTACTACTGCTCTGAGGTATGAATATACTTTTTCTTCTTTTTCACATTTATGCTTGAAAAAATATTGGTGTGCATACCAAAGCATTTGGTTCATATTCATAATGCGATTGTTTCTCAAGCGTACTGCTACTACTAACTACAACATGTTATATAAGAAGATAAAGTGATATTTATATGCGCGTGGCAATAATTTTGTCAACGTCTTGTTAAAATCAACCCGTCATGTCACATTTTCAACTTCCGTCTTTTATTTTTCTGTATTGTGCAAAATGTGAAACTTGAGAAAGTGTAGCAAAGTTTAATAAAATATTCTTTTAAAAGTTACAAATGTACGCATGGTTTGTTAATGTGCACACTAGACAATTTATTTGCTACTAAAATTTTCCGGCTTACAGGAATGTAATGGTAATGGTGG
>JAANSP010002985.1:0-11952 GCA_036850745.1 Homidia socia | reverse complement strand
AGGGATTTGCAGTTCAACACGCCAAATTTCACTGTCTCCAGCTTCCACTGGCTGACCTCTCTTGTCCGTGAAAAGCGTCTTGAAGCATTGCTTTTTGTTACTTTGTGCAAAGAAGGTAGCTTCCTAAAAGGGGGAAGGTGAAAATTCCCACTCTTGCTTATATTTATAAAAAGATTCTGAATAATACCAATTTAATTTATAAATTATAACTCAAAGTTACCTGAACCAACTCAACAGACAAGTCACTGAGTACACGCGTGCTCAAATTGTTTACTTCCACCTGCAAGAGCATAACCTCTCCGGGAGAATATCCCTTTGTTTTCATCCGCGCATTCATACACAAAGGCCCACTAGCACAACAAAGGCAGCAAAATGTTTTGGACGTTTTCCATTCACCAGGTTCCGCAGCGATTGGATCATTGTTCAAATCCACCATAGAGTTGACCGTAATGCACTGCTTTGTGTTGTAGTCAAATTTCCATGAGCGCTTCACGTTCGCTTCCAGCACATACTCCACCTTGCCATACATTCCGACATAGCTGGACGGAAGACTCATTTGAGGAAGCTGGAACGAGAAGGGGTAGACCGTTTCTCCTGGAGGAAGCTTGACATCGCTCCTCCCATCGCCAAGTAGATAGCTCTTGAGGTCGAAAAAGCTGTCACTGTCATCGAATGACTTTGTCACTTTTGTGTCTTTTCGATCGTTGCCAGTGCCTGTTTGCTCTGTATGCTCCTCTGTCCAGTGGACGGATGCTTTCCCTTCGAATTTAAGTTTAAGACCTGCACACACAAATGAAACATGATTTCAACAATGAACGTAACAAAAATATAGTCAGTTGCTGTACAACTCAACCTTGTGTATTTTTTTCAGAGTTTGCCCTAATGACAACCCTCCCTGTAACCATTTGACCCGGAAAATAGCTCATGGACTGGATTGTCCAAAAGGATGGAAAATTGGTCGAGTGGCATTGTTTCAGCAGTTTTTGTTGTGCCCTTGTTACCTCGCAATATCGATCGATTTGACGATTTTGTTTTTTTGAGGAGCGGCCACTAATGAACGCCTAAAATTGAAACGAGTAAAATGCACTACACACTTGCTACTTCCATTAGAGTCAATATTATGTTAGCTCGTTAGCTGCACTAATTTACCACATCATTTATGTGCATTAGTAAACTCGTAATATGCTGACAAAGGTAATGCTGGTTGATGGGCTTTCATTTAGTGGTTTAATTACCTTTTCTACGAAATATATCTGCATAGACTTATAGTTTAATGGTTAGCTAGTTAGTGGTATACCGTGCTTGTGCTATCACTCTATGCAGACAGACCAGACCAGATAATTTCTTTGCACATGTGTTCAGAATGAAGCCTGATACTTCTGTTTTTCTAACAAGATGCTGCAATGCTGCTTTAAAGAAATGCATAGGATTAGAATGTACATTTTCTTTCTCTAAAAAACGACAAGCACACAATATTCCAATAATCTTCTAGATTGTTGTAATACTTCTTGTTGGGATAGAGGAATAAAGCTGGGCTGGGATAGAGACAAGTTTTTTATGACGGAACTTGTTGAATTCTAGATATACGAATACGAATGCATTTAGGTAGACAGCTCTACTCCAAAAATAAAGCCAGTATAAGCGCATGCAATTTTGTGAGTCACAACTACAATTGCATGTTCAGAGTTGAATAGAAAATGCATGATGGGCAATATTATTACTAGATCTATATTAATAGGTATTTTAAGTCTATTCTCGATGATGATCTCCTCATGCAACATTTGTTTCCTCTGGCGCAATGAAATAGCCCAGAGAAACTTTTTAAAAATGATGACAACAAAATGAAGCCATCATCAGCCATAAATGCTATTTTATTTAGGTACATAAACACGAGAATCAAAATTGACTGTAAATATCTACTCGCCAAAATAGGACCACTGACATACATTTTGTTAGCTCATTAAGCTGGAAATCAATAAAGCACTTGATTCATTTTGATTAAACGTGATATGATTGTTAAAACATTAAGATGATTTCATACTACCGGATGCAACGAGATGGTAGAATTATATACTAGTTGCCTGTACTAGAGAGAGTGACAACTGGATTTTTTCCGCTTTCTATTCTTCTGATATTGATGGCATTTTACATTCAAATGTTTCATGAAACAGCGTAAGCTTTCTACCGATTGTCAGTCGATTTGCAGTTTCACCTCTGTGATTTTGCCTTCATAAATCATTCGTATGCAGTGTGCCATGCTTATATTTATCTCATCATCATTGCAATCACGTTTATAAGGGAATTCATATTTAATGCTTTTCTTAACCATCCTGCAAATCACTACAAGCCATATAGGTAGCTTTATTTTAATTGACAGCTGCCGATTATTTTCCAATACAATGTTCATTGTGTCACTTGCAACAACTTAAACTTGCCAACTACCACCGAAATCAAATCAAGTGGTTTATTTTGCATTCAAATTGATAAAGCTTTCTTGCATAAGTGCAATCGAATGAAAAACTGTTCAAGCACATTTCAGCAGCAGACAATGATTATTAAATTTCAGATAAGCACGGTAATCTACTCCACTTAATTTACTAGAAAAGTTCAATTTTACAGTTGCATCATTTTGCCCGTTCATTCGTCCCATTCCGTTTCGATTGATTGATTCAAAATGTTTCAAGAATTTTTATTATTTTTTATAGCTGCCCTTCTTTTATGGCAGTTATGGGGAAACACAAAACGGAAAAACCTCCCTCCTGGTACTTGTATAACAAAGTCATCTTCAAATTGCTCCTTTTACAAAAAAAAATCTCTAAAATCGTGCTTGAATATCATGTACAGGACCCCGCCAGTACCCAATACTGGGAAATCTCCCCCAAATTATGAAGGCCCATCCATTTGGATACCGAGCTTATCATAAATTGGCTCTACAGTATGGTGAAATCATGTACGTCAAAGTTGGTTTACAGGATCAAAGTAAGCATTTAATATTATCATTAACTTCGTAAAGAATTTAAGCTTTTCTCTAAACCAAAGTACATTATAATTTTCTATCAGTTGTGCTGTCTTCGTATAAGGCGTTGAAATTCCTTCTGGAAAAGGAAGAGTTGAGTGGTCGTTTGTGGACAGGCTTTCTCGTTGATCGATCGCATGGAAAAGAGCTGGGTAATCATGATGATTGATAAGCTTTCAATTTTTCTTGTATTTTTAAAGAAGACAAAAGTGCACGTTTGATAATTTCAAAAAATATTCCAGGCATGATTTTTAGCAGTCTTCCAGCCCAAAAAGAGCTGAAAACGTACGTACTTCGAGCTCTGAGAGATTACGGCTTCAACAAAAGTGAAGCAATGGAGCAAGTCATCAGTGAGGAGCTGCGACGTTTCCAAGTTAGAATGAGTAAAATTGCCAATACAAACGGAGGAAGGCATCGAATGGAACGATTTTTCCAACCCAGTATCATGAGCATCCTCTGGGCTCTGATGGCTGGAGAGCAATACAATCACGACGATCCAAATCTAGACAGGCTCTTGCGGATTAACTCGACATGGTTTCAAAATGGAAATTTTGGTGCAGGCATTGTGGTTGCATACCCCTTCCTTCGCTTCCTGTTTAAGGAATGGACGGGCTACCACAGAATGCAAGAGGGAAATGAAACGATTTGGAGCTTTGTCAGGGTAAGTTGAGAATTCGATCTTTAAATGAAATACTAATACTATCCATGTACGTTACTTAACACCGCCACAAATTCATGTGATGCAGGAAACTATCGCTGACCACTCGCAGCAGGGAAGAGTACAAAGGAGAACCTAAAAACTTTATCGACCGTTTCTTGCATGAAATTGACAAAGCTGGTGGAAAGTCTGGAGTGTTCACTGGTTCGCAGTTATAACGGTCTAATTAATCTGTATCCTAAAATGATTTGATCCTAAATGAAGCAATGGTTTTACATTTGCGTTTGCAGAGGAGCAATTTGTCATTGTTTGCTACGACATGTTTCAAGGCGGGTTCGAAACAACGAGTAATACCTTGGCGTATGGCATCTTGTACCTGATTCTCAATCCTGACAAACAAAAAAAGATACAAGCAGAGCTGGATGGTGTATACGAGAAGAAAGAGATTGCCTCTGTGATGGACAAATCAAAGTACATAAATTGAACATACCTCAATTCAAAGTTTAGTCACAATATTTATTTAATAATTAAAATGATAATAATGTTCGCACGTTCCGCTGTCTTTATACAGAATTCCTTATACGTATGCAGCAATGCAAGAGATTATTCGAATGAGCAACATTTTGCCCGTTCCTGGACCTCGAAAGGCCAATCAAGATTACCACTATAACGGATATCTAATTCCTAAAGTACATTTTGTATTTAGCTTGAGTTTGCTATATTGCTATTTACCAAAGTATATCTTGAGATATTTGGTTTTTAATTTAGGGCTTCTCCGTCGCTCTCAATACATATGCTGTAATGCGGGATCCAAAAATATTTGGAGAAGATGTAGACAATTTCCGTCCAGAACGATTTTTGGGACCTGATGGGAAACTTAATGGAAAAGAAGAGTTTATTCAAATGTCATGGGGTGTTGGAAGAAGGTAATTTGCACAATTTATGGCACCATCTATTAATTTTAATTTGTGGTGGTGCAAAGTAATTTACTTGTGATTTTTTTAATGCAGATCATGCATAGGAGATAAACTAGCCCAAACTTCCATCTTTTTGTTTTTGACCTATCTGCTTCGTAACTTTTCCTTCAGCAAAGTAAGTGGCCAGGCGAATCCAACTATGGAGCCCATTTTTGGCATGATTTTATCCCCACAACCTTTTGATGTTATTGTTAAAGAACGTTGATGCAAAATATATGGTTTAAAGAATATTGAGAAAAGAAAAAAGTTGACTTAATTATTGTTGTTACTGCATGTTATTTTTAAAAACAAAACTTGAAACTTATTTCGAAAAGTAGATTATAAAATTGGAATATAAATTAAATAATTTAGACACACGTGTTAAGATATTGCTTTCATCAAACATTGATTTATTATTATTATTTTCAGTTAACGATCAAAATATTCATTATACAATAATTGCTGTCTGTGCAGACAAAATACTTTTTTTCATAGATTTGAATGATACGAAATATAATTTTTAGTTTGTTCGGTTTCTTCAAGTTGTTACTTCTTGTTCTTGTTGCTTAAGCGGGATGACTTGCGAACGCCCTGCTTGATTTGTGGCTTGGACTTGACTTGGACCTTCTGCTTGGGCTTGACTTGCGGTTTTGCTTTGGGCTTGGCTTTAAGAGCAGGTTTGGCCTTGGCGGCATTTTGCTCATCCGACGCTTTAGGATCCTTAGCTACCTTACGACGACGGGCGGTTTCCACAGGTTTACTAATGCGACGACGCTTGTCTGCACCGACGGACTTGCTAGCCTTACGTTTCCTTCCGGCTGCTGGAGGCTTGCTCTTACGACGCTTGTCTGCACCGACGGACTTGCTAGCCTTACGTTTCCTTCCGGCTGCTGGAGGCTTGCTCTTACGACGCTTCTCAGAATCAGTGGATTTACTCGCGCTGCGCTTCCTTGAAGCACCTGGAGGCTTGACGCGTGGTTTCTTGGATTTTGGAGCAGGAGCAACTTCCGGAGCGGGAGCATCTTCATCCGAAGACTTGGAACGTTTGGTCATCTTTCGACGACGACCGGGTGCTGCAGATTTTCCTTTGCCGCGACGCTTGTCTGCACCGGTTGACTTGCTAGCCTTACGTTTCCTTGAAGCACCTGGAGGCTTGCTCTTTCGACGCTTCTCAGATTTACTGGAACTGCGCTTCCTTTCCGAAGATTTAGAACCCTTGGTCATCAACTTTCGACGACGGCCGGGTGCTGCAGATTTTCCTTTGCCACGACGCTTGTCGGCACCGGTGGACTTGCTTGACTTGCGTTTCCTTCCGGGTGCTTGAGGCTTCTTCCGGCGCTTCTCAGTAGACTTTGAATTGGAAGCACGTCGACCAGGGCTAGAAGACTTGCGATCTTTACGCGACCCACGAGCGACTGCCGGTTTGCTTTTTATCTTCTTGTTTCCGGGTTTACTAGCGACAGGAGCAGCGACAGGTGCAGTTGAGTCCGCAGGAGCAGCAGTTGAGTCAGTTGCTCCAGTGCTTCCGGCCGTATCACCTGCAGCAGAACCATCAGCGGCAGGCACCTTAAAAAATAAGCAATTTTTTGTTTATGCGGTTTTTATAGTTTTTAAACTTTATGTTTTACACGAAAAAGGCTTACCATGTTGTTCATGTTGTTTATAAATCTTGATGCTAGTTCACCTCCATCCAAGACACTTGCCATTCCAACTCCTATTCCAACCCCCATGATTCCAGCGTCACGACTCTCCGGATTCAATTTTTGGACGGACTTCATCGAGGACGCCCTGGCAGGTTTAGCAGCTCCCTTCTTTGTTGGTTTCTGTAAAATGACAAAAATCGTAATAATCGTAATAAATTTATTACACCAGCGCCACAAGATTACTTTAAAAAGAGAATTTTACGCAATTCAATCTTACCCCAGCCATTAGATAGGTTTTTAGCACTCAAAGTCTCTTTGAAACACACACTCAGTAGTTAAAAGAAGTCAAATATCACAAAATGCAAAGTCTCTTTCAATCACACACTCAAGAGTTAAAAGAAGTCAAATATCACAAAATGCAGCGAGAAAAGTTTTGAAAGTTCCGAATTGGAACTTTTGCCCAGAGAAAGTGCAGTCATTTTTGGAAATCAAAAAAACATTTCGTGCGCCGCTTCGTAGCATGGCAACCTCAAACCTTGACGTTACGTTTTTGAGTTGTTGCGTGCGTATATGATCCTTATTTATAAGTGCATTTAATTCAAGGCTGGTCACCATGTGTCTTTTATGGTTGATAAAAAAATGCACTCGGTATATTGTACAGAGTTTCAAAAATAAAAACTTGAAGTAAAAATTACATGAAAAACACAGCATGAACAACATCCCGCTATTTATTAGGCTTGTAAAAACACGTAAAAATGATTCAATAAAAATTTGTAAACCTTTATAAATACTTCTAAAGAATACTTCGGGCGCAATCAAAAACATTGTCACATACAAAAGCAATATTATTATTAACACGGACACAACACATCAGTAACAACAGCTTAGGGTGATGACAGTTTTGATGACAATCACATTTACACATAACTATTATTATTACAAAAAGATCACCACAAAACGCAAACTTACATTCCACAATAGCAAGTCACAATTTTACGTACAAACTAATTATTATTGTTAATTTCAACTAACCTATTTACACCACAGGAAAATAAATTTAACTCTTACGCAAGTAAAAAATTACATCCCGTTTTACGTCTAAAAAAATCTACTACAGTTTTTTGATGATTCATAAGGACATATTAAGTCAAGTCAAAAGTGTGGCATGCAACTAATGAGAATGAAAACAAAATTACATTATTTCCGTTTTGCTTACCGATTAATTAAGTACAACGCTGATGATGATGATACAAAATATTATAAGATTACGTACTAAATTAAATTATTTGTGCTACAGTTACATTAATCAGACGAATTGTTTTGTATTTAGTCATAAAATAATAATATAATATTTTAAAAACAGGATGATAAAAAAAATCGCTTCAATTAGTTATTCATTTTTTGTTTATTTAATAAAACTACTACTTGCTATACAAAGTATGCGGTGCAAATCTCCTGGTACTATGACCGTATGGCTGAAAATTACTAGGACTGGGATAATTTCTGGGTGGAAATGCAAACTGTGGGTTGTTATACTCACTAGCTGCCCCAAACAAAAAGGAAGGTGGTTGATGTTGCTCAAAGAATCTTATGGGATGTTGTTGTTGCTGTTGATTGGAAATGCAAACTGTGGGTTGTTATACTCACTAGCTGCCCCAAACAAAAAGGAAGGTGGTTGATGTTGCTCAAAGAATCTTATGGGATGTTGTTGCTGTTGATGATAGCCTGGGCTTCCCAGCGTCCCTCCCACAGATCCTCCTCCCCCATGGTATCTTGTGGAAGATGGGGAGGTAGAGCCCGAGGCTGCAGCTGAAGGGCCGGACGGCCCGCTAACGTATGGATTATTGTAATCCTCATCCTCATTTATAAGAGATATAAACTCTGGCTTGGGGACAACAGGAGATGGTGGCGACGGACTACGTTGGCGATGATAACTATTAGTATTGTAATTGCTATTGCTATCTCTATTATCTCTATTACTATTGCTAGAACTACTACTACTAGTTTGCGAGTATTGCTGTGGCTGTTGCATTGCATAGTGTTTATTAGGACGGGGAGGTGCATAACTGCTACCACTTAGACTACTGCTTCCACCACTACCACCACTGCTGTCACGACCTCGTGATGATGATGAGGTCACTGATTGTGGCTGCAGTTGTGGGGATGCTGAAGGAGCATTACTAGCATAGGTTTGCATTAAGGCGGCTGCAGGCGACGTGCCATATTGATGCGTTGGCGGATTGATCACAGCCTGGAATCTGTTGGTTTGGCGTGATAGGGATGGTGATGGCTGCTGCTGCTGTGATCGTGATGGTGGCACTGGTTTTGATGGAGCTGTTGGCTGAGGATCTGGCTCTGCGTCATCGTAATCTTGATATTCTGTAAAAGTTAAAAAAAAGACAACCGGAAGTGAGTTTACATGCATAAAATGATGATGTTTATTGAGCCAATACCAACAAGACAATTAATTCTAAATGGGCCATGTGTATTTATACACTCGTTAGACCAGAACGCAACTTTGTTAAAAAAGGAATAGGATATGGGATACGCTTGAGAGGGCGTGGATGCACTTAGAAAGTTAAAGACACAAAATTAAACTTAATATCCCTGTATGCCTGTTAGCGAGTATTATTGCTTTTGTTGTACTAATGACTGACACAGATATATCAATTATTTATTATCGTACAACTATTGCCGTGTATTACCTTGATAATATGGGGCAAGGGTTGTTGTCGTTGTTGTGGTGGTGGAGGGTGCAGTCGTGGATGAAATACTTTTTACAGTTGACTTCCTCTGCCAGAATCGCGCTGGTCTGCTGACGGGTGGCGCTACTGTTGATGTAGTTGTGGATGCAGACGTCGTTGAAGGGGGCGTTGCCACCCTATTTGGCGTTTGCACGTTGCTGTTGTCCCTTCGACGAATGGTATTCGTGCTTGTTCCTGAGTCCTCAGTAACTCTCACTTGAATAGATTGCTGAACACGCTGCTGCTGCTTTTCCAGTTGAGCTGCAGCGCTGTTTCCACCACGCAGCTTTCCCCTAAGACTAAAAGGCTTCGCCGTTGTTGTACTTGTGGTTGTGCTGCTGATGGTAGGCTGATCCATTGCACCGTCATCCTCATAGTATTCATAGTCATAAATGTATTGGGGAACCTCCGTTGTGGTGGAGGTCGTCGTCGTTGATGTCGTTGTGGTAGGCCTGGCACGCTCAGTAGTTGTGGATGTGGTGCTTGAAGTTGAAGTACTGTAGCGATGAGACTTTTCATTTTGACGGGATGGTCTAAAGGGGGGACGTAGAGTGGAGTTTCTCCTCGGCTTCAACAGCTCATCTCTTTTATTTTGCAGAGTGGAAATAGACTCGGAGTCCAAAGGACCAGACTCCACCGACCCGTCGCGTGGTGGTTCAGTCGTGGTACTTGTAGTAGTTGTTGTTGTTGTCTTTGTAGTAGTTGTTGGTGGTGGCGTTTCAGAAGACGAAGTNTTTATTTTGCAGAGTGGAAATAGACTCGGAGTCCAAAGGACCAGACTCCACCGACCCGTCGCGTGGTGGTTCAGTCGTGGTACTTGTAGTAGTTGTTGTTGTTGTCTTTGTAGTAGTTGTTGGTGGTGGCGTTTCAGAAGACGAAGTAGATGTTACCTGAGATGTTCCAGCCGGAATAGCATTCAGAGGTCTTCGCCTCTTTCCCCCTTTTCGGGATGGACGTGCATCATCATAATAGGCGTAGTCGTAGTCATCGTCATATGCGTAATCGTCGTCATCGTAGTAGTAGGAAACAGGTCGCCTTGGCCTACAACGCCGACCTCGCCTTCTACCATTTCTGCACTTTTGCCGCCTCCTTCTACCGGGTCTGGCAGGACGACGACGCTCTGGGTAGTTGTAGTCGTCTTCGTAATAGTCATCATCCGCATATTCTGCATCTTTTCTTTTCGGTGCAGCGGCATCAGTGGCAGAAGAGGGTGTTGCGCTGTTGGATTGATCAGGAGATTGGGATTCCGGAGGTTTATCAGCTTCCCCCACGTCTTTGTCAGCACTACCCTCACCGGCAAGTCTTGGTCTGTTTTTATGCTTCTTCTGAGGTCTCCTACTGTAAAGACCCCGGTCAATAACCAATGGTTGCTCCGTTGTTGTTGATTTCGTTACGTTAAAGGTCCTTGTTCCTAAAAATAGCCGAGAAAAGGAAAAGGTAAAAATAAGGTTGTAAATTCCAACCCTGAATAAAATGCTTGAGGGTCTTTACACAGATACATTCAAGGATCTCTCTCTATGATCGCATTTACCTGTGGAAATACATGTGGGAGTTTGGACAATCCACATCGGAAACAAATTGGCAGATGAAGGTCCTCTGGTCATAAGGCCGTGTAGTTGGCACAAATAAAGTCAAATCTGGTTCCGAATAGACAGTGATGGTAAATCTACGGGTTCATGTAATAAAGAAAATTCATGAAGAATCCTGTTTACATCAGCATGGCTATATATGACCTTGAAGCACAAAAATTTTGTGACAAAATCATGCAATGCCAAATCAGGCAGAAAATACCACGACATTTTCTTCTTTCTTACCTGGCATTTATGTTCAACACTCGCGTAAAATCCATCTTTTCTTCCATCGCAGGCAAAAGTAATGTTTTTAGGAACGCGGTTGTAGAAAGGGTAGTCAGAGAGGTTGTAGCCATTTAGCTCCCTTGGAAGATTCGGATCATGAATATAGTCAATTTGTGGATTTCCTGTCAATGTCACGTTCGTAGTTGCATTCCCTTCTTCTCCATTCTCATTATCGGCGACGACAACGGGCTCCAAAGTCTTTTCCTGACTCTGCAGAGTTGGAAAAGGTTATTGCTACAAAGTTTTTTTTTGTTTTCAAGCAGCAACAATGTTCCGGTCAGTCACAAGGAGAAAGGTCGTACGAGTTGAAAAAAAAATAAAAATAAAGAAAAACATTTAGAAATTATTATTGCCTTAAATTCAAAGTCAAAATGATAACATGACACTAAAATTTTCGAATCTTTGTTTAGTTATAGAAAGTTCAACGACTTTTGTAAAACTTTGACAATTCAAAATCATCTAAAGGTCATCAAGGTACACATTTCCACAAACAACATTCAAAATATTTTCCGTCATAAAAGAAAAAGATAGCAGCTACTTATTTATTGGGCTTCTTTTTGTAAATGGCTTTGTTATATGAAGACAAGACGAGGTTTGTTTTTCTCACGCAGATGTAAATACTTCAAAACATCAAATCTCTTAAATACGCAAAGGTAAAGTCTTCTTGAGGTTACCAAAAGTCCCTGAGGAACAATGAAATAGTCGACATGTTTTTCAATACCAATATTATCCAGGGAAAGAAAAGGTGAAATTGTACATTTTTACATTTTCAGCAAATGCTTTTTGGATCATTCACTTTTGCACGCAAACATGTAGCATGTTTTAACAGCATAAAATTTACTTTTTCGATTGTACACAAAAAAGGTGCAAGGTTACTTTTGCGTTTTATATTATTTATTCCGTACCGTGCCGGATTCATGCAAACATAACATTTCTACGTCACAGGTCTGTTATCTTATCTGTCCTGTTTGTTATCGTTATCTTGTTCAAGAAAACTTAATTTGAAACGCAGATAGGTATCTAATAATGGAGACAATGATGTTTGTACTCAACAAACTTAAATAATTGTTGCCTTAAAT
>JAANSP010002984.1:0-11958 GCA_036850745.1 Homidia socia | reverse complement strand
ACCAAAACAGCAATAAATTGTGTTCAATATTCCGAGGGAAACTTGTGTATCCGTCAAACGCTTCACACGATACGACCATTTTACCATGCAAAGATTGCCATATAAATGGACATTTCTGACGGAATCTTGGTCCGGTCGATGATCATTTTTTTCGTCTCAAGGAACTAACTCAAAAAGTTTTCCAACAAAAGGGAGTTGTTTGTAGCAGTCATGCAAACCGTGTATTGACCATGAGAACAACCTGAAAAACAGTAAAATATGCCTTTTAATGTACCATAAAGGCAAAAGTAAACTGACGCCTAGTGGATGCATGTATGCATGTACATAGGCACATATAAAGTTACATGCTGTTCAAGATTTTTAATATAAAGTGTATAAAGGGAATAAAGGCCACAATACAATCCAATATGTACGCTACTGAGCAGAACATACATTAGTCATGTCATTGTATACGGTAAGTAATAATGTGTATCACACACAATAATGTGTACAGGCCTTTGAATTTCTATTCCTCCGATGAAAAAGTCATTCCTTCTTTTTCTCGATCAAGATAACAAAAGAAAAGAAAGGAAGTACGTATGACTTGCTTTCTCAGTTGAGTGGCAAGTATTTGTATAGAGACCTTAGAAATACAAAAAACATGCCAAAAACGTCACCCAGTCAGCTTTATAAAACGAGGACGCAAAGGGAAAGCATTCCTGTTTGCTTTTCACTCCTTTTTATTCACGTATACTTGAGCTATTGACCGCGTGAGACTTTTTTTTGCATTTACAACATGATTATATGAAATAAAATAAAAAAAGCTTTCTCTATTCAGCAAAGAAAAGGCGTGGGGGCATCATGATTGCCAGAGGTGTACAACTTGCCATATAATTCCAGATAAGAAATGTGGAAGGCCAGAAAACTTGCTAAATCGTCACTACACCCAGCCCATGTTGTCGCCTATTCTTTAACAAACAAAATGCAAGGAAATTTATACGAGTCACATTTACCACATGTACGTATATCATTATATAAGCAGGTAATAAATAGTTTGCATGTTGTTACTTACATCGCATCGCTATTACGAAACCAAAAGTAGTAACCGAGAACAATTCTTCAGCCGAAGTATTAGTACCGCTGCGAATGTGCCACTGAGAAAGTAATCATGTCACTGCAGATAATTATGTAGGTACATTGTAGCCCCTACCTACTTATTTACTTTTTACTATGTGGAAAGCACAAACTGATAGAGCTTTCACTTGTCTCATTTTATACAACGCAGTTCATTAGATCATATTCTGATTATAAACAGGAAAAGTTGACTTTTACAAGAAACATTGCTCTGTGATGTGTCACATGCTTTTTCCGTCACAGTGAATCGTCATTGTTCACGGCTGTAAATTGAGCTCCAAGAAAGGTTTCATATAACAATTGCTCTCATTTGCGTAGCTCATACATAGGTAAATAGATGAGAAAAAGTTGCTAAAAAACGCAAAAGCAAAAGGTGTGCTCATTTTCATTCCAGTTACTGAACTGAGCTCGCCTCAAATTTGAGAGAAAAAGTAGCTTTTTTGAAAAAAAAGTTTACTGGAAGCAGTTAACATTAAAGGAAAAAAGTATAAAATTCATTTGATTGATTAATAATAAATGCAGGTAAAATAATTCACATAAAAATATAAAAGTGCCTACTGTTTGGAGTTTTGAAATATTCCATCATCGGTCCAATTACATCTGCCTTATGCCAGGTAATATAATCTGTGATTGTGAGAATATTTGTAAATGAAAAAGCACCAAGAAACTGTTGTTCGTTCTGGGACATTTACCTGAAGTAAAACAATTACAGCTCATGCAAACTCGTAGATTCAAGTCATTATTGGTTTTAGTGTTTTTACTAGTAATAACATTAACGTTCTTCAGACCACGTAATTTTTTATAAACTTTTAACAAATCGCACACATCATTTTTCGCATCCATTGCATTGTGTTTGTTCAATTAAGATAATATTTTTTATCCACCCATCCACGTAGTTCTGCTTATAAGACTCAAAATGGCGAAAGACGATTTGAGAATTCAAATAAATAAAGTTCTCAACGATGAAAGTAATCCAAATTGGAATCACTTGGATCAAGTTTACCCTGGAATATTCATTGGAGATGAGTAAGCTAAAAACGTTGACTTGTCCTTAAAAAACTCATATCATCTGTATTCATTCATATTCAGACTGTTTTATTGTCAAAAGTATTTTTCACCTTGTTTTAATAATAATTTCTGAATTTCATCAGATTCGCCGCAAAGGATATTGACACACTTAAAAGGCTTAATATAACACACGTTTTGAACGCTGCTTTCATCTCAACAAGAACGCATTACTACGACCATGGTATTGTGGATACAGACCCGGATTGGTACTCTGTGCGAAATTACGAAGTCGAGTTTCTTGGTATAGATGCTATAGATAATCCAGAGTTTGACCTTAGCCAGTTCTTTGAGGATGCTGCGGATTTTATCGACGCTGCAAGAAGTTCAAACGGTTAGCTGAATCTCTTGAACCTATTTTTTTCACTTTATAAAAATCTGTTTTGAACTTTTTTAATGTTTTTTATTAATTTCAGGCAAAGTTCTGGTACACTGGTAAGTTTTCTTTCTCGTGATCCTTTGAATTTTAATTAAATGTTTCAAAAAAAATTCGTTTTACCTTCCTTTTGCTTTAAAGCCAATTTTATAATACTGTGCTGTGTAATTGTGTACTTGCGTTTCTATTTCTGCTTAATCCAAACTGATAATATAGTTACGTGGGATTGAGTCGTTCGGCCACCCTTGTGATTGCATATTTGATGATTAAAAAACATTTGCGGGCCAAAGATGCAATCGCTTTAATCAGGTAACACGAATATTTTTTTTGTCTTGTTTTAGAAATACCAGCGTAGTATTTTGATTTCCAAACTATTATAATATTTTTTCAGGGAGAAGCGTGCCATTTACCCCAACAGTGGTTTCATTGATCAAATAATTGATCTAGAGATGCAAATGCGTGGTTAATCGTGGTTAATTATACC
This sequence comes from Homidia socia, assembly GCA_036850745.1. NCBI lineage: Eukaryota > Metazoa > Arthropoda > Collembola > Entomobryomorpha > Entomobryidae > Homidia > Homidia socia. Next base: position 8,920 of record JAANSP010002984.1, on the reverse strand, counting down.
ATCTTGTTCGTATCATGCTCATACTTTTGTTATACATATTGGACATTTCGTGTAGAATTTCTTTTTCGAGTCATGATCTGTATTAAGAATTGACTTATGATAAAGTTCATGCTTTATTTCCGTGCTTGTGACAGTAAAATATATGTTGTTTCTCAAATCAGCTAGAAATAATTAAGTTATAACTACCAGATACCAGCCATTACTATAATGAGATGTACCAGAACCAGATCCTTGTCTTTTCGGATATTCGTTTTTGTATTTACTATTTATTACTTGCATACTTGTAATAATATTGTACATCATTATGGAACACAATGAAATGCGATAAGTACAGCTTAATCGGGCTTGTTGTACAAGAAGTATGGATCCATTGTAAAAATATTATTAAAATACAAATAGAAATAAGCAGTAAATCCAATATATTCAAAGACACAGTTTCTAGATGTTCTAGCACAAATTAAAATTTACGAACTTCCTGAAGCTAACCACGTGTAAAAATTAAGGGTACCAACCATACTATTGTCACTTTGAAAGAATCAAAAGAAACTTTTATGCTTATCCTTGGAGAGAGTCGTGTACGCATTTTAAATTCAAGTTGTAATTAAAATAAATGAAATGATGTAATCAAATAGTTCGTGTGGTGTATGTTCAATTGAATAAATAAATATTGAATATTTATGCACTTAATCACAGTTTGTAAAACCTGGCAGAAGAAACCATGTTCCTCCGGTTTTTATTGTTTGTGTAGTATGATTGCATGAATGTATTTTTGTGAGAAAAAAAATCGACAGTTACGCAGAATAACACCAACACGAATGGGGAATGCCAATTTCGATGTCTGTCTGACTAGCGGAATATAAAAAAGTAAACAACTTCAACAGCCAAGCCAAAGTAGTAGGCACACAGCCAAGGATAAAGAAATGGAAACTTTTGTTGTCATTTTGTCATCTTTCTTTTCCGCTCTGATTCAATTCCATGTTTTTTGCTTTGTCATGTTTAGATTTCATGTTTCAGAATTGACCTAATAAATCTATTCTTAAGGTACACACACAAAAACGGAGGTGTACAGAATAATAATATCGAGAAAATCTAAGCAAACTATAACACTGTTTAGCATGCAAGCAAGATTTCTTCCGAAAATTGCAATCTGTGTAACAGAGGATGGCAACTGGCAAGATATACAGGCACTTTATAGAGTTTCCTGGATGCAACAATGAAAAACAGAAAAATTGAATCTTTATACAAACGTCTTTTTAAAGTTCCCCATTTATTCTGATTCTTAATGCATGAGCAGGAGCACTCATATTAAATACATAATATACCACAACGGCAGTTTTATGGCCAAGAACAGTTTTAATGGCGCTCTAAATACCTAAATTACATAATAAGCTACTGCCACCGGGAATATTTGAATTCCAAAGACCAAGAAAGCATTTAGCTATGACTCAACATGAAAAAGAAAGAGCATGAAACAAAAAGAAATGTGAAAGTCTAGAAAGTGCAATGTTGTGTCTATTTTCATGCATCTAATTCTGTGCATGCATCAAAAATTGATGAATGCAGGCCATAATATATGTTGAACACTTGTTTTCTACACATATAGTAGAGCTATACCTACTTTTTTATTACGAGTTTATACAAAAATTCACGTTTTCTCGGGGACAGAGATTTTGACTTTTAGCTTATTCCTTCTTGCTTCATCAATATTTACGCAAACAGGAGCAGCAGCTCAAAATACTTTGTCTTCGCAGCAGCGGCTTTAACCAACGTTTGGGTTTTCTTCTGAATAACGTGTATCAACGTAACAACAGCTTATTATTACCCGAAGTCGCTGAAGCACTTTCTCGGGGGAATGAGAGAGCAGAAAGCGGGCTGTGTTGTTTTTAATTTCTTCTACAGTTCTGGAACATGTCCAGGAAAAAAGGTGATCTCGTGAAGAATGTTTTCAAATGTTTACTTTTAGCAAATCTCATCTCTCCTTTCTTCAACTTAATGCAAATATCCAAATACCTATGCAGATTTGCACAAGGACATAAATTACTGAAACACTTCAACAAAAATAAATACATACTACAGCCTAGTTTTTATTAACCGTGTATACTATTTTATCGGTAAAAAGTATTCAGAGTAAGTAATGATGCAAATCTGCTAGAACAATTTATCTTCACAATGTTGTTGTAAAGTGTGAATCATGGTTTCTACTACTCCTCCACAAAAAAAGAGGTTCCTTTTCGTGAAAACTTTGCTTACAACACAAATGTGACATGAACACAGGATTCACAGGAAGCAGACACTAAATATTATTATTATTTTGCTGCCAACATCGCAGTAAACTGGTTTTGTGTTTCGATTTAAGTTGTCTCAAAGTTAGAGATTTCAAAGTAAAGTGCACGTGTGTGCAGTGCATTTATGATAAAAGAGCCATCGTTCTTGGAACTCGGTTTTCAAAGTACGAGAAAAATATATAACATCTTATCTTCCGGCAGGTCCCGTTTGGATTATGCGCTAAGCATACTGCTACACAATGAAGCAACTTGTTTGCAAAAGAATGAATAAATATAGTATACTATTGTTTTTTTATTACAAGGTTTAAGTTGAATGTGCCATGCGCTTTACTTAATTTTGAATGTGAATAAGTTGGAATAAAGGTGCATAGATTCCAGTTACAAGTTTTCTATTGACCCCTAGCCCTAATGGTAAGTTACACGAGTTAGATAGATAGCTATAACATATTAAAGAACTGACATTCAAATTCAGTTGATTTAATGTTGAAACTTTCTACTTACTCTGAATGAACTAGACGTCGCCTCATGCAGTATTTTTTAATTATTAGCAGCTATGTATTTTATACGCCAAATTTGGCACCGCAACGTTTCTGTACTAGTAGGCTGTTTGTAATTGTTATTATGGTCATGTTCTGGTTGATTATGTTTCCACTTTTGCGATTTCCACTTTATTGCCTAATTATTATTAATTACCTTTTTTACAATATGACAGTACGTGCAATTTCACTGTAGATGATTATCATCAGCAATGAGGACGAAGATTTACCGCAAGTGCACGTGCAAAGGAACAAGCAGCCAAGTTGAGGAATGTATTTTCTTCGCTTACGCTTCACATTTGCATTATTGATTCTGACTGTCTGTGTTAAGAAGAATGTTGCTGATTAATTTAATCTGCAATTTTCATAAAGCTCCAGATTTGAAGCCGTCTAATCTTATAATCGCTCAACTTACAATCAACATTTCACCATCCATTTTCCGCTTCAACTGTTGAAATTTCAAACAGTGATTTTCATTTGATACTACTTGGGTAATCCTACTTCCCCTGCGCAGGTAAGGGTCTTATTTTCTCGATACATTTTTACGCATTCATGGATGGTGTTAATTAAATTACTCACTAGAGAGTCAAAAAGTTTAGAATAGATATATACTATATACTAGATGCTGGTTAGTAAAAATGGTCCCTCGCTACTCCAGTTTATAATGTAGTTACATCTTTTTCTTGTATTTCAAACCTGTAAAAGTATTACAAAGTAATTAAATATAGGTATAGCTCTACATTTTTTGTACTGTACAAAGTATCTGGGTTTAAAAGACAAAGGAGCGTTAATTTAAGCTTATGTAGGCATTTAAAGAGGTAGACAAATTTTGTTGATTTTAGGTAAAAGGCATTGTTCATTGTTTTGAATTTACGAGCTTAACGCCTTATTTGTTAGTGCTAAATATTTTAAGGAAAAAACTTGTAGATATGTACTCATTACACACAGAGACCTTATTGGTCTTATTCTTCTTCAGTTGATTTTTTTTTGCTTTACGTATATAGTTGTTTTAAGCTAGCTGCTTCCCAATCGGTAAAAATGCATCTTTATAAATAGTATAATGATATCCATGTTTACCTTATCTAGTGTATTTTACGCCTACGGGGTTCACAATGGTTGCTTTCATGTAAAATATGTACAGAATTTTTATGTACGAATGAATATAGGTAATTGTCATTTTTTACAAGTCGATAATTTATCTCAAACGAATTTACGACTTTTGATGTGACAAGTGGTTTGTACGTTGTGGAGTGGAGACTGGAGATACTCCTCCTGAAATGAAATTGGGAACTGCAAGGATAATAGTCTAGTGAAACAGCACTGCTACATTTACTGCTGCTGCGTTTCACTATTACGTTTGTATAACATATTTACGTACTTACACAAAACAAATTGCTAAGAATTGTTTTCTTATCTTTTACATACCACTGTATCCATCAGATCAGTCGTACATCCTTTTTTACAGTTGAAAAGCCGATCTCTTTGAAATACTCAACGAAATACGAGAACATTATGCATTATGCACACGTATTATGTACTTAGTGTTGTTGTCGTTTGTGTCATTAATAATTATGTAGAATGTAGTATAGAAAGTGATTTTTTTTGATGGTGCATGATGCGTAGCTAAATATTTTCTGCCCCACTCCAGCACAATCAGCGTTTTAATTGTGGTACAGTAATAATAACATTTTTCAACTCTGTTGCTGGTACACAGAGTTTCACATCCCTTTTTGATTTGCATGAAAAATGTTTGGCACGTACATTTTTTACTGAAATCGTTGACACTGTACTTGACTTGTGTGTTGCATGAACAACATCTCGCCTGCTAGTAGTCAACTTCAAGTTTTACGCAATGAAGTATTGTAATAGTAATTAGTAAAACTCTTGTTGTTTTCTTTTGTCTGTAGTTTTCGCACCGTAGATCTTCTTTTCTCAAGGAGAAAAATAAAGTTACGCATAACACTTGCAACACAACACATCGTCGCCGCATAGCTAAGTATTTGGTTGGACGCGTAAATTGCATTACGGGTTTTCTGAGTACTGACTGAGTTAATGCTGAATGAGTTCTTTGTGCTGACGAAAATCAAAGTACAGACAGAGTAGAGATTTTTCTGTATGATAAAGCGGGATGTGTAATAATAATAGGTATATAATAATTAGGTATGTGGTTTTCGTGATAATTTTGGAGTCTATATAATTAGGTCGTATAAAATTAGTATTCTGTATGCCAATTATCAATTAATCGTTCAGAGTTTATGTATTGTTTTCAAAACTGAAATGCATGATGTGAGTATCAATTTGGTGAACACGATTTGATCAGTCAGTGGCTTTTTCGGATGCGTCAGGGTAGAATGGTGATCCTGCGAAAACAAGTTACATGCGGAAGAGAGTGCTAAATAGTTTAAGATAATTTGTGGAATGTGCTGTGAATGTGAATTTTATTTATGATCAATGAATGATCTTGTCATCATATATTTTTATGATAAAGATATCGTTTACAAAAGCTGCAGCTTAAAGTAATCAGTAGTCGTATGGAATTGGAAATCCTTTAAGCTTTCCTTGTTCATCCTATAAACAGGGATACGACAGTAAGCAAATAATTAAAAAGGTAACAAACAACGATTTTTTTGCATTCTCTTATTCTCTACAGAGCATTCTTTGTGTAATTCCTAAATATTTGTAGGCAGCGCATATAATTTTTTTAATGCATAATTTAAATGCATTTGTGTATGTCGTACTTGTAAAATTATCTCAGCGACAGCTAAGCGTCAATTGCAATTTGGAATTATTTGTGATTTTTCTCTGTCTTCTGTTATTAAATATGTTCAATAATTTGAAAAGATATCTTTGTGTAATTCCTAAATATTTGTAGGCAGCGCATATAAATTTTTTTAATGCATAATTTAAATGCATTTGTCTATGTCGTACTTGTAAAATTATCTCAGGGACAGCTAAGCGTCAATTGCAATTTGGAATTATTTGTGATTTTTCTGTCTTCTGTTATTAAAATATGTTCAATAATTTGAAAAGATATGGAAAAAATCATACATACAAAGATTATGTCATTGAGTAATTTGCTTTAACGTTTTAAATAAAAAATTATCTCTGTGCCAAAATTACTTTTAAAGCTTCATATTAGCTCGAAAACGATTAAAATCTTAAAAACCGTACACTCATTGAGTAATTTGCTTTAACGTTTTAAATAAAAAATTATCTCTGTGCCAAAATTACTTTTAAAGCTTCATATTAGCTCGAAAACGATTAAATCTTAAAAACCGTAAACCGTGATCTGATATTGATCTAATCTATTTCATGTCACTTTTACGAAACTTTAGTCAGTTTCAACTTACGCAGTAGGGTAGACAGGCTTAGTTTTTGTTCTAAAATTCTAACTATACATATACGTTTCCTTATTCACTTCAAAATTACGCAAATAATTTTCGGTTACTTGTATTACTGTAATAAGAAAATCCAATTTTAATCCGATATCCAATTTAAATAAATACATGTGATTGAGACAGACATTTTGAGTTCCAAAATGATAAACGTAAGTATTTTTATTAATACGGAAAGTTAATATACAGTATTCACGATAATAAATATGAAAGAATGTTTAATAAATGTCACAATTTTTTACTAGTACCGAATCAAGTGTCATACATCAGCTCTACAAGTCTTAATATATTAATAACATAAAATGTAAAATACTGCACTGCTTTATATTTTGGTGATGGGTTTAATCTAATCGTTTGATTAGTAATTGAATCGTTCGTATCACTGAAATCATTTAGTTTGAAGTTTCTCCTTAAGTAAATGTTTAAGATAACTACTAACTGTCTCTCAAATTGTACTGTGCTTGAATTTTGCATTAAATCGACCAGTACAGACCAGTACAGAATTCTGGAAACAAAATATTTAGACACAAAGTCATAATACTCATACATAACCGCTTGTTTTTATTTTATAGTTCCATAAAATTTTGACGCTTAAGCAGTGAAAACGATAAATTGCCAACCATTAATAGTGATAGTAGTACAAAGTGTATATAACATAGTATTCAAAATATTCTCGATTCTCAAGTTTCAATATTTTTGAAGTTGATATTTCCGTTGTGGGTAGTCAAAGCCAAAATGACGGCATCGTTAGCATCATCATGCACTGTCGTTAGCTAGCGTAACTATTAGTTTTTATTACGCTACTCCGCCTACACTATCATCTTATTGGAATATGATATCTATCTTCCGTCCGTATGGAACTAATGCATTCCATAAAGAAGGGAAAATAAACTTTTTGGTTATTTGTTGTTTATGCATGAAATGAAAATTAGTAAATATACTGAAAACTGAAGAAAGAACGTAATGCAAAATGTAGCCATTTCTACTCATGCAATATATCAGTGCTTGTTTTCGGGGCTTGTGCAATTATAAAGATTTAAATATTTATTGAATTTTCCATTACATCCGACTGTAAACGTTATCTCAGTGCAGTGGTTTTTTTAGTACAACTCATTTTGTTACTGCTAAATTAAGAAAGTTTCAAGTTTCTACACAGGAATCCATAGCTTACAAATCCAGCTCTCATGTTTCATTTTGTAGTCACGTTCCACCTTTATCACATATAATATGAGAGCAAAAGTTATCAACTTAAAGAGGAAAGAAATGTTCTTTACAAGAATGATTAGATATCTGACTAGCAGCATTCGACATGTTTCCACATTTCCTATGTACATACATACATACATACATACCTACTACATGCGAACACTAGCTCTCATTATTCCTCTCCTGCTTTCTCTTTCTGTCACACATCACTATCACAATGATATTTTATTAGAGGCAGTGTCTAATAAAACATTATTGTGTTCCATGCCTTTCCATTAGATTTTCTTGTGATATTCAAAACTGTAAGAATAGCTATTGTCTATAATAAAAGTATTCGGTGATATTTATAACTTGTTCATAGTAAACAATAGGCAATATGACACTAGTCATGGCATTTTTTCTTTTGGATCATCTCATTATCAAAGTGACTTTGATTCATGTTATTCTTGACTGACAATTCGACAATAAAGCCTTTATTAAATGTGGATACCATATCATTCCTCAACATGTAAGCTTGTTTGCTTGCTGTTTCTTACTTTCGTTACAAAGTTGGTACACAATATGTCACCATTTTACAAGTGCAGTACTGTAACAACATTTAGATAATTGGATTTTCTTAAGAGCTGACACAGGAAAATATAAAAGTTTATGGAAAAATGGTTTAAACCGAGAAAATTGTACTTTTAGTAATCGCATTTACCACGATGACGTAAAAATGTTTATTGGGCTCAAAGCTTTTTACAGACTCTGGACCGTAGTAAGCACATTTACTATATGACGTGTGAGTGACTATACTAACAGGTTTCCGTGCTGTTCATAACATGAAACCCACAATAATGTTCTTTTCACATTCTTGCCTTATATTTGACGGTCTATAAATGAAAAAAAAAGTTTGCAAAGGAAGGTAAACTACACGTTTGATGACTGCTTTATATGAGCCCATTCTCTAACTCAGTCTGACGTGACTATCTGGCTAAACAGTTGAGAGTGAAAATTAAGGTCATGTATGACATCAAGGGAAGGGCACTCATATTTTTCTAGAATCGCTATAAATGAATGCAATTACTTCCATACGCTTAGTTTGAATAACTCTTCCAGCAGAGTAAAGTAGAAGAAAGTAAAGCAAATTTCGTTTCATACGTACAAAATTTTACAGATTTTCTAGTCTTTTTTACAAATTGCAAAGGACTAAAGAAGAGTACTGTGATCTTACTACTAAATAGTACTTTCCTCTTCATGTCAATTTGCAAAAATGCTAATAAAAACTTAGTATTCTGTATTTCATCTCTACAGTGGAAAGTAAGCTAATCTGACAAAGTATGTTTAATGTATGTAACTACAGGAGAACAGAATGTAAGGTAAAAGTAAGCCATGCTACATAGCTTTTAGCTTTAGATATATATTTATATGTGCAAAACTTTTACTATCTAGTGCATTTAATCAATCATTCAAGAAGTAAGAAATACTTTTGGGAAATATACACATAATACAGTATAAT
>JAANSP010002983.1:0-11961 GCA_036850745.1 Homidia socia | reverse complement strand
CCTTAATGTCCTAAAAAATGAATTTATTATCTGCTGCTAATATATCATGATATGCGTGTGCTGCTTTCGTCGGCGCTGCTTTTCCATCTTTCGATGAAAATCAAAAAGAGGAGCAACTACACTTGTAGTAAATTAATGAATATATTTTGACTGGTCTTGTAGCAGCCGCAGCAGCAGCAGCCAGCAACACAAATTATTTGTTATGTAACACCTGAAGGGTGAAGAGATTTTGGCCATTTTTTTATGAAATAAAAGGGAACAAATGAAAGGAGAAGATTATTATTATTATTATTCATTTACTGTGCTGAAAAGTGCATTAGGTACTTTTTTATAGATCCATTCATTCAATGTTGGCCAGTTTCATAATTTAATTTCAATATGAAACTTGTCATAATGTAATTACGCCGTGATGGAATGGAAAACTATGCATTTTATTTGCAGTTGAAAGTATTGTAGTTTATGAAAGTTTGAAAGATGTTGCCATGGTAGGATTATTCCATTTACTCTTATGCCATTTTGGGCTTAACTACGACAATTATGCTAGTTTATTAATTAAATAAATGCCTAAATTGTGGGCTGTTATAATGAATTTACGATAAGAGAAAAAATATTGTACAAGAGGAACAATGAAAATGGAAAATACATCCAAGTCCATTGTATACAATGCCTATTGTCATTCAATCGTTTTTTGGATCGCATTTGTTGACATAAAGTACAATTACTACTACAACTACACATTGTCTGAACTCAAATCTAAATGCTTGCTAGAGTGAAACATGATTGATGGAGAATAGATAATTTCGTTAATGATTAAGGTAATAGGGTTATAATATGATTCTCCATTATTCTAGTTTCCTTTTCCGAATAAGCAAGTAAATATGTGCAGGCGAAAAATGAGCCAGAGTGTATTCTATAATGACATGAAATATGAAGTGGCAGCCTCTCGAAACGAATTATTCGTGTACATTCATCCAACAGCATTTAGGCATTTTTATGTTTGATTTTGAAATGGGATTTGGGAAGAATGGAAGCCACAACCCAACAACATTAAAACACACTGCCCATCCTCAGAAAATAAAACTGCTGTGCCATTTACGAAAAGATTCTCTCAAAGGAGCCAAGTAATAATGGAGTTCTTTGTCCAACCAACTTGTTAAAACATTTATGAAAAAATAATTATTGCTTCTGCCGAGCAGTGTGTACGTATGCCGTTTGGTTTGTATGTTTTTAGCGACTGAGTAGGAACGCCTAGTTTGTATTTGAATGTTGTCAGGAGATTAATTGCATTAATTACTCTTCACATATAAACATCATTATTCTAGAATAATAATAATAGGAAATAACCATTTTCAGTTTGGAAGTGACATATTTCGATAGCAAGGATTGAACACACGGCACACCACAAATTACACGCATGCTCCCAAATCAAACGCCAATGTCGCAATAATCTGTTGTTCAAGTAGAATATTATATTATTATGCAAAGCTGAAGGGTAGGGTACATGTATGTGTCTCTAATTAGTAACCTATTATTAATCTGACAAGTCCAAGACCCCTGCAGTATCAAAACCTGTGTAATTAACCCATGTTTGGAAGTGCACTTGACAACCTCCCAGCATTCTAAACGCGACATTTTATTCAGAGACAACACTCAGAGGAAAAAGAAGGAGAATCTTCTTTCTATTACTCCATATATTATGTTTATTTCTTTTGCAAGCTTGCACACCATCAGACGAGGTGTAACATTATCATCATCAGCATCACCACCAGTAAATATCAGTCATTGTTGCATTGATATCGATATAATCTACAGAGGCGAGTAGTAGAACCGTACATTATCTATAAATCTATTATTCTCGTCTTCGTCCACAAGTGGTTTCACTTTCAATTCAATACTATCAAAAATATAAAAAAGACCCACCTTCCTCAAATCACAATTTTTTGATGAACAGAAACATTGGCAATTGTATTTTGGTCGTATCGTGCCTCATCCTCACGAATCTTTTTATTGTTTCTTTGGTATCTGCCTCGGAGTGAAAATAATAATTGTATCTTATCTGCTTTACCAAGAAAATTGAGGACAGAAATATGTAATGTGGGATTGAACAACATTAAGCGAAAAAAATCGTGAACCGGATAAATCGTGGGTGTCAGCAGCAGCCTACCATTACATTATTGCTGCATATATAGCAGCTATTTGTCTCCTTCTGGCTGGTTTTTCGCGTGCTTGCTCAAAGAAAAAAAAGTAAATCCTTTGACCGAGGGACGGCTTGTGCCTTTATGCACCATGCACCACCAAACCTTTCGGTTGTTTCGTTTTTGTTATTATTACCCCTTTCGTTTCAAAACATTCATTTGTTCTCTACCTTTTCTTCTCTAAACTAAACATATTTTTACCCGTAACTTATGACAAGCATGATATGATGTTTGTATGTTGCTGATTAGTTTTGGTGGAAAAAGGCTATATTATTCGCTTTGGTAAAACGAAGATAATAAAAAGTAAATAAATAAATTTACATCTTGCATAACTGATGATGATTCACACAAACAAACGCATCCTGTTCTTTTATCTGCTTTTATTACTGCCGCTGGAGTGAAAAAACGTGCAATAAATGAGTACAATCACGTACCACAATTTGCATTACTTCTTTTTCTTATATTACTACTGATATTCAATACAAAAATGTAAAATGTTTTTCCTTCGTCTTCTTCTATATGTGAATATTTTCTGGGTATTTAACAAAGAAGAACATGCATGTGTGTGTGTGCGTGCATGTTGTTCAGTAAACAAGCTGAAAGCAGTAAAGTGGTTTACTATTGTTGTATTGTCATTTTTGGCCTGTGCATTAATGTTTTGTTTGGATGGACTCCACTCGTTTAATATTTTGCATTCTTTAATCTCCTTTATTGCAGCAACATCTTCCATTTTTGTCAAACAAACTCTGTTGTTTGTTATTGATAGCTGGGTAGTAACTTACTACTAGTAAGCAAGCAGCGCGATAGAGCTATCTTTTCTTTCTCTCTCCCTTCCTACTTTAATTTAAGCGTAACAAAAGCTCCTCCGTGCGCGGTCATCATGATGTAAAATGGAACGGTTCAAGTTGAAGTAATGGAATTTAAGGAAGAAGAATCAAGCTATTTTATTTCGTTTCATAAAGAGGTGGACAGGAGGATTATGCGAAGAGCTATTATCATGGAGCAACATAAAATTCATGGAACATGACTCCATGTAAGCAAGCATGATTGTCTGCAAAACTGCGTATAATTAAGGAACTGCTTGCACAAAGTGGTGAATGTGCAATAATTATAAATTAAGGATTAATAATTGTGCTGCAACAAAGGGTACTCTCCTTTTCTGTGCACATTATTTATTTAAATCNGAATGTGCAATAATTATAAATTAAGGATTAATAATTGTGCTGCAACAAAGGGTACTCTCCTTTTCTGTGCACATTATTTATTTAAATCATTATACTCTTACGTACATATTTTTTACTTATTTTTATTTATTGGCGCAACATTGACCCTAACAGGAGAAACCAGAAGAAGAAGACCAATGCTAACTTTATATACTCTAATGCATACACAAAATATGCTTTGTTGATTATAAGTAACCATTTAAAAGACTTGCTTTAATATTAGCTGTGTAATCGTTAATAAATAATAGTAATAATAATGGCAAATGGGTAAAAACTGTGGGTTTATATCAATGACGCTAATCTAATAACCACATCGTGATTGCACTTTGGCTCAAACAAATATTTTTATCCTGAAGGCATTTGATTCAAACTTAATTTGTGCGTTTGTACAATTTAATGTACACCTACTAATAATAAATTGACATGATTGTCAGTGGTGTTGCCACCCTGCTGATTAAATTTTTTTTAGCAAAAGCAAGCAATTAAGAAATTATACAATTGTACACACATATTTATATGCATCCATACTCATCAGTAAACTTTGTAATTAAGTTATTCATAATAACGACTTTATTTACTTGCCAAAACTACATGTGGGTTTGACCATTGTCCAGCATTATTTTTTAATTCATTCCAAAATCCAAATCAATTTATGAAAAAACAATAAATTATTTACCTACCGAGAGAAGTGTATGTATGTACTTTATCAACAGTAGTGCATTAACTTTTTATACACTTTTATTACAAAGCTTAGTAATGATTGAATTTAGCTGTTAAAGCGATGCATTTGTCCTTGTAGCAATATTTTTATTAAACTTTTTAGTTAGTGGTCAATCATGGATTCTTGGACATATATGTAAGCATGTGTACCCAACAATGTATGCATGTGAAGCATTTGGTATTCAATTGTTCGGTCGGTAGTAGTAGTGGTCATTGTCACGCATACCCTTTAATTTATTGTGTAGCCTCTTCTTACATAATTGATTTTCTTCTCATGAATCTTCCTCGAAAAAAGGTTCAACCTTTACAAGCGCAGCATGTTGAATTTAAAAAATCGTCACGACGATGGGTATCATCAAACATTAAGCGTTTATCATCATTAATAAAACAAACATGCTTTTGTATGAAATAATGTTCTTGTATTACTTGTACATGTGCTGCTATTATATATCTATTAAAAAGCATCTGTGTATTTATTTACAAGTATGCAATAAAAAAATGTAAGTATGCATGCAATTTTAATGAATAAGAACTAGGAAACAGGGACTTTGCAAAGTAAAGTGGTTGTGTGTTTGTGCTTGGCTGATGATGATGCTGGTAGGTAGCTGTAGTAAACGAAGAGTGATGTTTTGGCAAGAGCCCCAACAAAAAGGAGCGTGCTAGAGGGAGGTGACGTGAAGTTGAAAGCGGTTTAATAAATCACTAAATGACATGCAAATGATGACACTTCAGCGAAAGGGGGAAAATATTTGCACATTGTCACCTGCTGTGTAGCGGTCACACGTTCACAAGGAAAAAACATAATCTATTATTAATTAATGCGCGGAAAATAAATAGATGCTCGTCAGGTGATGTGAATACATGCAAAATATGATTTTTCTAACACCCACAACCAAACATATCATCTACTACAATGGATTATTATTATTATTAAGCTAGTGTGTAGTGTCTGCTACACAGCTATTATTAAAAGATTGTCCATTTTTTGTGGCGGTCTTTTTTACACGCAAATAGTCGAAATGGATCTACAGAAACTATTTTTTCCTCGTTTTTAGAGAAGCCTCCACCATATTCGGTGAATGTTTTAATACGTCTACTAAAGGATTAATGGAATATATTACATTACAATTTTTACACTTCCACTCCCATCACCCCTGCTCGCTCGTGTGACAGCGAAATGGTAGTGCAAGTAAAGTAGGTATGCCCAAAAAAGCTCTCAGTTCTCCTCTCACGAGATTATTTTAGCTGGTCGTACAACGACATGTCCCAGGAGACTGCCTGATGGTGACTCAGAAAAATGCTTGATACATAGTAATATGCATGCATGCACTCATGCTGCTGCTGCTGTTGCCTTTGCGGTACAAGGTGGCACTGAAAAAGTTCACATAAAAGAAGTGCCAAATGCCAAAGAAAATCACTGTCTATCTGACATCTCATGATCTGCTTGGCCTACCGCATTTCGTATGCAGCACAAACAACCCCGACGTTGACATCTGAAGGTCACCGTCGTCATCATTATCAACTAAAAACTAAAGAGCAGTGATTGATCCCACTACAGGTATTCTACCTCTTTTGTGTGCCTAAATTACGCAGTACTACATGTTTTCTATTTGTTTCAAGTTTCATGCGAAAAAAATGTGACGAAACAACTTGCTTTTATTATTATTATTACAAATACCATATGGCTTCAATTTCTTGGCAACGTAAGAATATATATACCTACGAGACTATGCTACAGTAACTCAGTAATAAGTAGAATGCATACATATTATTACGTATTATCCAGTTCATACACTAACATAATTTATTGTTTGGTCAGAATAATTGTCGGTGATGGTGCGGTTCCTACATAATACAAGGTATTACAGTTCTACGTGCGGCTCCTCCACTACTAGTCTCATTCCAGGCAAATGTCCTGAAGCAAATGAAATAGTTTATCTGGCAACATTGGTCTGCGCCAGCAGCAGGATTTATGTAAAGTGAGCGTTTTTTACTTTGGGTACCTCTCCTTCTTCTTCTTCCAAATAGCACTACTCCTGATACTAAATTTGCACAACTTATTTTCCATGAGGGAGAGAGATGGAGAGAGAAAGAGTGGTTAAATTTGGTTTGCTTCATTTGCGGTCTAGTGTAGAATTTCGTCATGCACATTACAGACAACAACAAAAGAATTCCCAGCCTCATTGTACATTTTAGCAAATTTTCCGGCAATAATCGATTTTAGTCAGCAGAATAAAAGCAAACACTCACTCATTCAAGAGCTGCTTAGTGGTGCCTCTCCATAAGTCAATATATAAGTGGAAAATATAATCATGCGTTTTTTGCTATGTAGTTATAAGTTAGTTAAGCAGGTAGGCTGTAGTAGAGATATTATTAGACTTGCTGGGAGTACAAGTATTCATGATCATCATCATCATCATGGTCGTCATCAGCAACATGAGATTGCTTTCTATTCTTCCCAGCACACTATTAATCATGTCGAAAGAACAGGACCACAACTCGCTCAAAATCTACCTATTCTTCTCTCCTCTCTCCTCCTTGTTCCAATAAAATCATTACACAGATCACAGATCTATAAAAACATCATTATAGACCGAGATGATGATGCCTGCTTGGTATGATGCCATGCCAACAGGACGTTAAAAAACGTATAATATCTCCAAAAAACTACTCACTTGTCTGAGCCACGCGGAGATCAACCAGGCAGACAGGAGTAGTAGAAGCAGCGATGGTGGTGGATGGAGGATGAAGTGAAACTTACACAATGACCGTGTCATAATGTAGCTCGAAGAAGGAGAACGGAAGCGTTACAATTTTTCACTGCTAATTAACGTCTCTATATACTTCCAAAAATGCTATTGATGAGCATGAAAACACCGTTTCCAAGAATATAATAATGACGTATTTTGGGCTCCCGAAAATGAGTATGTATATAATTTTGAGCAGTCTCCCTAGTATTGAGTTACAATCTACAATCTATAATATTCATCATGTTTATAAGGACGCCCGTAAAAATTGCCCATTCAAGCAAAAGATTCTGATTCTATAGTCGTCAAACGGAACTCTGAAAACTGTGCATGGCTACAACAAGTTATAATGTACACGTAAAAAAATTGAAGGCTTTGTGTTGCAGTAGTACTAGGACACAGTAATGACTTCGTCCATTTTAAGGTTAGAGGCTAGGTCAAAGGTTACTTTTGTAATTACAAAAGCAAATTATAAAACTAAAAACATAAATTGTGCATGGCTACAACAAGTTATAATGTTCACGTAAAAAAAATTGAAGGCTTTGTGTTGCAGTAGTATATAGTAGTAGTAGTAGGAGTAAGCTAAGAAAAAAATTGAGGGCTCTGCCTTGACAGATAATATTACGCCTCATGCCTCTTCTTCTCCTTCTTCTTTTTACCACCACACAATAATGGCACTTTAGGTACGTACTTAGTTAAAACATAATGGGATATGATGATGATAAAAGATATAAAAGACAGCATTGTTAATGGCTTACTTGTTACGTATTAGATCATTTTTCCACATTATCCTACTACTACCACTGCTACAATGATGGCGTTTTGAAGATAATATGATTCTGCAGAAAAATGAAAAAAATGGAAGGCTAACGTTTGTTCGTACATGGTATGCTTAAAACCAGCCATGTGAGCGAGAGTGGAACAACGGTTTCAATATTGCTGAAAAAAAGACAACTAAAAGAGACAACCATGTAAGTCCATCCATGTAGCAGCAGCAACAAAAGTAACGAGAATAGCAAAATCTGGACTAGATAGGGGACACAAGAAGACAAAACACTTGTGTTCTTGCTTTATTGACTGCCTTTTTGCTCGAATAAATCTCGGAAAGATATATCTCGTTTTTCTTCCTTTTAGTCTTGTTTTCAAAGATATTCCTTTTCTGTACATGTATAGTGCTTAAAAGGCAGAAGAATGAATAGGTTTAGGTATACATATATAACTATTGTCCATATTATTCACTTCTTTCTCACCCACTATCCATCCGCCTACTATAACCACACGACAGACTACAACGCATCGTCGTGAAAATAAGAAAGCTACATGTCCAACTATCTGTATTTCCTATCGTTGTTTTATTCTCCTTCATATAGTTTTTACCAGCATTTTGCTTTTTGATCGTATGGGAAAAATAGTAGAAAAAAGAAGACAAAGTGCGATTATCATCATCATCATCATACGAGTTTCTTCATTTTTTTCTTTCTCGTCCTTGTTTTTTCTTGTTCTTCTTGCTCCTCTTCTCTTCAACTATTCCAAGGACAAGTAGAGAATAATAAGAAACATCCTGATAGGCTAGAAAGTGAAGTCTAGTACCACTTTTTAGGTATGTATGTGCTTCAAACCATTGTGTCTTCTATGAAGGCTGCTTTCTGGTGAAAGCAGCGCAATTGAAATCAGTCAGTTTTGTATTTTATTTTGGCATAGCAGCGGCCTCGATCATAGTATTTTTGTTGTCTGCTTGTGTCGCAGTATGTTTACTTCTACCTTCATGAAAATCTAGTCAATTGATCTTTCATACACGGATTCCAAAAATTATACATACATACAGCGCATTATGGCCATTAAAACATTTTTTTGTTCCTTTTTAGAGTACATACTCCACACTTCCATATTTGCTGAAACGGTATTTGCAATAAAGAAATCATGAAAGAACATTGTAGTAGACAGTTATACTCAATACGTTTATTGAGTAGAAGGATATTTTAAATAAATACGCTTCTTTTTACTTTTAAGGTTCCTCCTCAAATCCATTTATATGTATGACATAGCGAAAGTTAAAATCTTTACGACTGATTTATGGTATGCGAAATTGTGTTACATTTTTTTCAGAGAATAAGCACAGTTTACATAAGCAAGTATACCTACCTACGTAAAACCCATTTGCAATGGTAAACGTATGTGTAAGGACTGTAGTTTCACTGGGCCCTTTTGCATGCTCATTTTTTCTAATGGCTACGATAATTTCATTTTGGAAGACGTATCCCAAATGGTTTTTTTCCCAGAATGATACCTTTGATACCACTACTGCTCCGTCAAAGTGGCTTCAAAATGCCATGGAAGAAATGTGAGGATGCTGCATTAGGAAGATAGATGCGACGCATAAACTTATTGCCTTCTTTGAATACTTACAAATGTTGCCAGATAGAAAGAGAGAGCGTAAAGCTGGCATTGTGTACCGATTAGACCCACCACCACTTTAATAGAGGTAATCAATCGCCATGACTGCGCGAATGCTTTTTATGTATACTTGAAAATTTGGGTGAAATGTTCCAATTCTCCCTAATCCCTTTCTTTTTCAATGAACATGAATGAAACAAACTCGTATATTATTTCAATTCATTGTGTGAGTCTCCTTATATCAGACTATCACATTAAAACGGGAAAAAGCTGAAGTCTTTCGTAGTTCATTTGAAATTGATTTTCCACAACCGCATCAGGTATGTATGAATCTACATTTCCAGATAATGTGAGCAAAGTTGATGCCAAAGAAATAAATATACATAAAGAGTAGGAGGAGGAAACAGGAAAAAATGTGACTTTACTTTTCACTCAAAGAGAAAGTGGTGTGGTTCGATCAGATTAATGTGATGCTACCTACCACTACCACGGGAGTACTACTACGTTTGGCCCATCATCATGTATCTTTTTTGCCTATCTGTGAGGAACCTTTCTTTTCGGAAATGGGGTCGCCATTACCAACCAACCACGCTATAACTTATTCAAAGTTTAATAATACAAGCTGGAGTTCACGAAAGTATGCAGGCAAGGCAACCTCCAGGGGAAAAGCAAAAAAGAAACATTCATTTGCAAAAAATAAAACTTTTTTTCTAAAGAATGTTGCTGCTTTCATACAAACTGAATAAAATAATTATTACTTTTTAAAGCAACTTGCCAAAGTTTGCCTATCACTTGAGATATTCATGGGTATGTACTTTTTATACATGCCTCGAAAGTTGGAAATACATGGGCTGTTTGTATGCGATAAACAGAAAACAGGTTCTATATAATATCTTAAAAGGCTCATTTTTACAACTGAAATATTCAACAGTTTTGTTAATTATTATTGTGTAAGAATGCTCTTTTCACTGGCAGTGAGAAGAAGTAAATGAAAATACTTTTGAAAGTGAAAAATACATTGACCAAGTTACTTCACAACAAGTTCTAATTAATTATATAAAATGCAACTCCCAAGTGACAACTGGCAATACATTGAATTATTTGAAGCTTTTGAATTGTATTTATGCATTGTGGCCATTCATATGGCAGTCAACTGTATTTTCGTTACACTTTCAAAGTTGCCATTGCCACTCACTGTCAAATATGATTTTCCCTATTTTGCTTACGCTTATCACTTCAAATTAACATGAGCGTTTACTACGGGTTTTCTGCTACTTTAATTCAATTCCGTTCTGCGTACTTATGAACAATTTTTCGTTACACTTTCAAAGTTGCCATTCACTGTCAAATATGATTTTCCCTATTTTGCTTACGCTTATCACTTCAAATTAACATGAGCGTTTACTACGGGTTTTCTGCTACTTTAATTCAGTTCCGTTCTGCGTACTTATGAACAACTTCTAGGTAAAAGGGAAATGAGTGAAAGAGAACACGAATGTCATTCTAAGCGTCAACTGTAATAAAAACAATGTTTTAAGTCCAAACTTGAAGAAAACGCCAACATTATTTTATTTACAACAACCGAAGCAGTTATATTTTGCCTCGATAACAATATTTATCACAAAAATTAAATTACTTAGGTATAATTGATTCCCCGCTATTTCGATGATTACTAATATTTTTTTACTACAGCTATGTGGTATTACAAATCATTGAAAAATATAGTTAATTACAGTGATTATATATAATATATATAATATACAAATCATTAAATCAGCAATCTTTTAAGCTAAACAACAGCACCGGAAGATAGGTTTGATAAAATCTTTACAATCCGTACTCTGTGATTTTATTAGGTTACATAAGATGTATGTTGTTTTTTGTTATTTTCGTTTAAAACATTCGTTTTGAGCACTGGTATTTATCTCTTTTACCATTCTTAAAACTCTCAGACACTTTCCAAAGTTTCGACTTTCTCAAGAATTTCCTTTCGAAGTTCCGCAAATACTTGTATCAATTCGGGAGAATTTAAATCCTGGACGGTCTACAAAAATAAGTTCCTCCCATGATATTGTGACTTGATGATAAAGGTGAAAGTATTAAAATGCGTTCAAAATTAATTACCTCATCCTGTATAGCTTCTGTAAAATCATAGTCCGCTTTCAAATCACACATTTCGTCTGTAAATCCCACAATCTTTGGAAAAGCTTCTCCTCGAAGATACTCGTACACGTTGTAAGCGGCCTTTAACTGTGCATTTTGCTCGCTGGTACCTTTACCTGAATATTGACAATAATAAGTAATAATTAGTCAATTCAGCACAATATTTATAAAGATTATTAATCGTACGAAATCAAGATCTATGGATTTGTATTATCTATCTTCTGTATTTTACATGCCCAATATTTCTTTGTATCGAATGTAGTACACGTATGTGTATTCTGTTGGAGTTCCTTGGGTTTCGTTTTTCTTGGCAACAGCTTTCAGCTCGTGCCAAATACTTATGTTTAGTTGCTTGAATAGTTTTTGAATTTCCTCATAAACTATAGGATCGAGAAACATTTCATCAGAAACTTCGTAATAAGGAATCTTTCCAGAAGGATATATCTTTTGCAGATTCTTCAAAAAGCTGTCACAAGCTAATTCTCTCGCTAAAGGTTTACTTACACAATCAGCGACCCC
>JAANSP010002982.1:0-11961 GCA_036850745.1 Homidia socia | reverse complement strand
TTAATCCTTTAAAGCTACGCAAAAATGTGGAGGATGAATTCATGTTGCTTTCCACAAAGAATCATGATTTTACGGGGTACTTGCAATTCGGACAGAAATTCGGACTTTACTACAGGATACCATCAGGATATGGAGGCATGATAGAAGTGGTTACGACGGTTAAGTTACGACAAAAAAACAGAGGAAGCAAATGTGACAATACTGAACACATACGTTAAAAGTACAAACATGAGACAAATGAGAACCTTAAGTGCCCAAATAATAAACCTCGTCTTGTTCCTAAATTTGTAATTATAAAACTGGTTTCAGTGCAATGTTAAGATACTTTCCATGACAGGTTTGTATTTTAATGATATAGTAATGTTACAATTTGGCATTGCTCAGTTTCAGGGTATTTCTAAACAGGAATGAATTCAACTATATAAACAACGGCCAGCGTTAGTTTCCGCGGACTATGTCGGAATACATAGGGTGGTTGGTTTGGCCCCAGACAACCCCATCTACCAAAACTGCTCACCAAGTACGACACTGAAAACAGAAAGATGCATGCCATTTGAAACTTTTTGCTTGCAACAGACGACGGAAACTCCCTTTCATCTTATCTATCCTCCGTTCTGTATCGTGAACTTCAACATGTGTGCACAGACAATAATATTTCTGAGTTACTCACATTCAATTATGTGACAAACTATAATCCATTTTTGGAGAACTACTTTGTCCAGTGCGCAATAGACGACTGTCAATCAGAAAGTAGCTACAAATCTAACGTGTACTATACAACATTGAATATATGTAACAACTTCTCTTTGAATAAGCCGTGTAGCTTTGTTAATCTCCAACTAAAGAATTGCTACGATATAAGGCGACCAAATTCAAATGAGCGTGTAGATAAGGGACGTAGTCCGATAAGAAAATCCTTTGCATATTCGGATTCCCAAGACTCAAATTGACTTGGTATTTTCCAGTTGATTTTATTTTCCATCTATTTCACGTAAAAATGTTCGAGCAAATAATTGTCTGCAATTTGAGTTATTTCCTATTGCGTAAATAGGGTTAATAGGTGAAAGGTCAACATCCTTAAAAATTCTAAAAACTATTTCAATGCCAAAGGCGCCATGCACAGAACCATCAGAAGATATTACCGAACCCATGTGGAAGATTTCAAAAAAATCCAGGTCACCTGACCACTATGGCAACGTCGTAAATGAAAATAAGATTTGAATCAGTTTACGACAGAAATCATTTATATTAATAGCTGATGCTGCCAGAATACATTAAATTAATCATAAAACTTTGCTCCTCATTAAACCTTAGATTCTAAAGAATAAATGAGGCACAGAGAAGATTAGGTTGACGAATGTCCAGGGCCAACGAGGAACAAATAAAATCATGATAAACATTTACGTACCAAATTTGTTTTTGAAAAATCTTAATAATTTGAGATAAAATCTACCTGCTTGAAACCTCAACAATTTTCACTGAGTTGAGGTTTTTCTAATGAGACAATCTTCCACAAGAATTCTGCGGTGAGAAAATTGAATTAAAGCCAAAGGGTTTTACGAAAATCGCAATTAACTGGCAATAGATTAACATTGTGTTAAGGCGGCCAAATTGCACTAAAATTTAAAAATGCTCTAAATGTGGTGTAAGCAAGTGGGACCGTAAGGTTTTGGGGTTTATGTAAAGCGTAGTGCACAATGTGACCTATCTCACCTAAAATCAAGAAAGGGTTAACTACCACGTGGGGGAATATTCACCGTAAAGTTTCAGCAAAGCAGGAAATAACTCATTTTGCAAACAGTTCTTTACCCGAAGATTTAATAGTTCCCGAAGATTTAATAGTGAAATAGGTAAAAAAAGAAACTCATCAAGGAAATACTAAGTCGTTTAGAGTCTTGCGAATCCGAATATGGAAATGGTTTTCCTCTTGCACATAATGCCGCATTTACAGACTCGTTTAAATTTGGTCGCCTTATATCGTAGCAATCCTTTACGTAGCTTGCATGAATGTGTATTTTTTTTTATGAAGAAAACTGTCGAGAGAGCGGAACAAAAATCATGTTGACCCACAATTCGAGCACAGTGGCAAGTCTCTTTACAACGCGAAAGTCATTTAGCATTTGCTCGTCCAGTGAGTAGAAAGGAAGCAATAATGTTTATTGAAACTGATGGTGTAATGTTTATGATTTTTGGCAATCGATATGATTCAAGACGGCATGCTATATCTTTATACTCAAATACAAGAATATATTTTTTCGGCAAAATAAATTTTACAAACCATTACTCCTGCTCCACATACAATAATACTTTTCTCCAACAGCATAAGTTGGTGTTTGCGGGAGCATTTTTTATTTGTTAACATCCAAAAGTAATCCCGTAAAGCGGGTTGCTGGAGTGATATTTATTTACAATGATTGTTTTGGGTGGCTAAAGTGGTGTTTGGATTGGCAGAAGTAGTATTTGTGGGTGGCTAGAGTGATGTTTGGGGTGACTGGAATTATTTTGAGGTAGCTGAAGTAATGCATTTACGCTTGCACGGAGCATATTTTTTCCACAACAGATAATTTATTGTATCCGTTTTAAATGAATGCAGTTTTTTCAAAATCGAAATTGGTAAGCATGTTCAGAGCACATTCTAGTACTTACGCATTCAATAGAAAAACGTTTGCCAATCGATTATCCAAAACATAATTGGCAAAGCTGCATTATATTATTGCATTATATTATTGGCCAGACTCTGATAAATAATTTAAATGGCTAGACAAATGCTACCATGTACACAAGCTTAGCATTTAGTATACAGATATACAAAAAGTGGTAAAAAACTACAAGATGACTAAATGCCTATGCTCTCAACCAATTTCTAAGACAAACCCAACTTGTATCCTACTTTGTAAAATGTAATTTTCGATAGTCAAACCTTGTATTCTATATTATAAACTCCAAACCTGATACAAACTCTAAATTCTCATCTAATAAAGTAGACAGGTAAATGTACGCATGTAGTGCAAGCCAAAGCTTAAAAACGATTTTGCATGACGAAAAACACATCTTTACCATAACTAGTGCTGGAAGCTAAGTACAGCTAAGGTTGAATGTTAAAATGCTGGGACATAACTTGGCGAAAAAGAATAGGAATAATTAGAGAACGTTCAAAAGTCATGACGAAAAACCGATTTCTTTAAAGATTTTAAACTATAAATACAGTATACAACTTGTGCGGCATGTATAAGTTGCATTTAAAAAAATAAAGTTGCATACCGCAGTGCGTGCGGAATTTTCGTGTTGGCCTGGATTACAGCTATGACTCAGGACAAGAACCCAACCTCCATTTCAATGCAGCAAATTAATTTTTACGCTATTCTTTTGCAAGTCAGCTTTTGGAAATTAATCTTCGTATTAGTGATGATGATCGGAGGGACTAGTTGGAAAGTATAAACCATTTGCATGTTGAAAGAGTCCATCTCCTAGCCAATGTATTTTTTCCCAATCGGCAAGCAGCAATATGGTTTGTTGCAATCCGCCAGAATATGCTTAACATGATCTTTACTTTTGCTTATCCAGTCAGTTGTCACTTGCGCAGATGTTTACAGATTCTTCTCTTGTAAAACCACATACACTTGTATTCTTTGTAGCTTTTAATATATCATTCTTGAAACAATGCAAGGCGTGTCCAAACTGATGGAATTTCGACTCAAGGTCCTTTACAGTTGCTTTCAAATCCCTTTGTCTGTTGTTGCTTTGGATCTCTGGTTCCGATGTATTGTTATTTACCTTGTTTGCAGATATGAACCTCTGCATGTGAAGCAGTGAGTGTCAATGACGAATTGTTAATGGGATCAACTATAATACTTCAGATAATGTTATTTAACCTTCCAATCGTTGCATGTCTCTAGTATGACTCCAATGTATTAATAAACTTGTTTTGCAGTTGTCAAAGCTGTGCAAATTCCATTCCAAATCTGTCATTTCAACATGTTAAGATTTCAGTGGGATCGCATCAGTTTTTAAGCAGTGACATTCAATCAAAACCGTCTTCAGAACTAGATGATAATGGTGACGCAGTTTCAATCAGAAAAAGCAGTTATAGTTGAGCAGGTGAAAGTATTGCACAGTAGGTTCATCTAAAAATATTTTCAAGCAAAATGTGAAAAAATTATTTGACACTCATGTGGAGACTAATATATAGGAATGGTGGAACTAAATATAGGAATATAATTCATGTCATTGCAGCATTTTCATATTCCATGGGTGATTTTATCCCATAGCTGCAGTATTCACCTTGTTTGCAAAACGAATCAACCCAATACCTTTTTACCAAAGCGAGTCGGAGGGGGTTAGTTAATATTTGAATGTTAAGCTAAACGATGCCTGTAACAGGCTGGGAAACGTTTTTTGAATTGTTAAATGCTGTAAATGTATTCTAAATGCAATTTAGCTTTAGTTTACGTAATTTTTAAATGAATTGGAGGTACAAGAAATTATAATGATTTGAAGGTACAAAAATGAGATTAATAAAGTTGTTAATTACAGAAGGCTGCGCAAAAATGAAATTAACGGTTAAAATTCTTTTATTCATAAGTGTCATGATAGTCATGATGACAACAGAAGCTTCAAAAACATATAATATAAGTGAGTAATGACAAGTTAAATATTGATCTGGTGGATACTGTATTGATTATACCATGAAACGTTTTTCAAAAATAGTCAAGTTAAACGCAATTAATACAAACATGTACTCAAATTATCTGAATACAAGAAAAATGCGTTATACTACTTACATTGTAGTTTAACACAATATACTACTTACATTGTAGTTTAACACGTTATACTACTTACACAAATATTCAATAGCCAACCAGGTACTTAAGTGAGGTTAATAATTTCTAAATGCAATATCAAAACTATTTTAAATTTGCACCATTTCATAAGCTTCAAAAACTTACAATGTAAGTGAGTAATGACAAGTTAAATATTGACGTGGTGGATACTGTAATGATTATACCATGAAACGTTTTAAAAAAATAGTCAAGTTAAACGCAATTAATACAAACATGTACTCGAATTATCTGAATACAGGAAAAATGCGTTATACTACTTACATTGTAGTTTAACACGTTATACTACTTACATAGTAGTTTAACACGTTATACTACTTACATTGTAGTTTAACACGTTATACTACTTACATTGTAGTTTAACACGTTATACTACTTACACAAATATTCAATAGCCAACCAGGTACTTAAGTGAGGTTAATAATTTCTAAATGCAATATCAAAACTATTGTAAATTTGCACCATTTCAATAAAAAAACAAAATTTGTATTAAACTAGTAACAAATCAATACATTCAATTTTTAGCGCAGGCGTGAGTGGCAACGACAAGTCTTAAGTAAATAACTATATCCTAACGTTTCCCCATAATGACACATTTTTAACAAATCAATATATTCAATTTTTAGCGCAGGCGTGAGTGGCAACGACAAATCTTAAGTAAATAAATATATCCTAACGTTTCCCCATAATGACACATTTCATATAACAAAAGCTAATTGTGGACTGTTATGACGATACATTTTACAAGTAAAACAAAAGTTTTCAATAGTTAAAGAGATCCAAATGTTTAACGAGAGTAGCAAACGTAATCATTTTTCAGATTTTGCAATTAGTAGCAATAGTAGCAATGTTAGAAACTATTGTAATAATGTGCCTATTTAAAAAAGTTTCCGTCACGTAAAAACTAACTTGCCAAAAATATATCTTACGTAATTGCATTTAAAGTAAAAAAGACAAAGCCTACATTGTTTCTGTCATACAAAGAAATTCTTGTAGTCCAATGATTAACCCAGGATACAACCCAAGATAACTTGAGATGACTGACTCGTCGTTGGATTAGCGAGGACACAATTTGTATAGAGTAGGCCTAAGGCGAAATGATTAGTTGAACACAGTTTCATTCGAATGGAATTTGCACGGACACCAAACTTTGAATTTTTTGAAAATAATAATAACTGTGGCATTTTGAACATTTGATGGGACAACTAACATTAAACGTGTCACAGTAAATACGTTTTACCTACCCACATGTGTACATACATTACTTTGTAGCATCGACACTAAAATATAGATGCAACATTTTTATCAAAAAAGGAGAGATTTAAAAAGAATTGACTGTTTTCAAATGAAAAGTGCAGAAAGGTTCTGTAATAGTCAATTTCTACTGTTTCGTTTCACAAAACTGGAAAGTGATAACGGTCACTAAAGGAAAGCCAATGTAAAATGCAAACGTGCATTACTAAAATGCATGAACATTTTCTGCTATTTTAAACATTGACTGACGCATAGTTTATATGTACGTTTCCACTTGAATACTTTTAAAGACATCAGCTCTTGGAAAACAAAATCTCGCAAGGAGCACGTTGTAATGCAGAAAGTGTTGCATGTTGGCGGATTTGTTTCCACATTCAGAATTTAGGTGGGAAGGGTACGAATGCCTGCGCCTGGAAGACATCAAAAATAGTGTCAGTTGGTTTGCAAGCTAATGGGATATCAGCCATGTAAATATGTAATTACGACAATGAGTTATTTGCTTACCTACGCAATAGCAGCGTCGGTCTGCGTAGTAGCAGCCGGACAGAGTGTGGTTCGCTGAAGCTGCCGAATCGCTACTGGAGGAAAGTTACTGTCAATACAAATGTATATGTTGTAGGGCAAAACGTTGCAGTGAAAACGAATGACAGTTTATATAAAGTGTAGCATCCAAAGCAGCAGTGCATTTAGCTTCTCGAAAAGAACTTGTCACAACGAGACCGTGTTATAATTAACCCGTTGGGTTCCCAAAAGAACACATCATGTAGGAAGAGCAGGTCCACATAAAAATGGGGACACAAGGAAAAGCAGGAAAAATCGCACGAAACGGTAAATTTTATTGGTGTTGGTTCCCTTGTCATTGTGTATAGGTTCGCGCAGAGGACAGACCGTCTGAATAACCGTTACCAGAGGCAAGGTAAAGGTACATGGTACATTCAAATTTACAGGTGCGTGGTTGAAAATAAGATTCTGCAAAAAAAATTACTCAGCCGCCAACCAATGTCCTTCAGGCGTCAATCAGCGTTCCAACAACAGTTATTTCACGTTTGGGCCGATCTACGCTTTACACAACGAGTAAAATGATGGTGCCGCCACAGACTGAGATCGTTCCAGAAACAATGGCTCCTTTTGTAGTTGCAGCTCTTATCACCAGTCCAAGCGTAACCAACTCATCCTTGTCCAGTAAAGAAGATGTGCCCTCTGCAGCAAGCGGGATTGTTGTTACAAATTGTTGTGGAAAAGTCCAAATCGAGCGTTCTTCAACAGGTATAATAATTGCTATGGTAACAATCAGATATGGCAGGTGGTCCGAAATATGGTCTGGTCAAAAATGGGTTTGACCGTTTGTAGTGGGGGCGCTTGAAGCTCAGATTTGTGGTTTCTAACGGGCAAAATGGTCAAAAATCAAATATGCATGCATTACTATATACCCATGGAGTAAATAATATAGGTGGGAGTCTCATTTGACCCCAAAATACTATTAAAAACCGTTAAAAACCACCACTTTTTTGACCGTTAAAAACCATAAAAAACCATTCAAGACCAGACCAGTGGTTTTTTCCTCCAAAACCGCGGTTTTTGCCATCTCTGGTGGCAATTGTAACCGTTGGGATTGTTATTATTGGATTTATTTACCATCTTGCATACAAGGAATGGAGACGACAGGTGGTAGTCCTTGAAGTTAATACAGCGTAAAGGTTAGTGCTGTTGTATATATTTTTTGACATTTTTTTTCAAGATATCATGTTATTTTAACATGGCCCTTCTATTAATTCTACTATATACTCAATTTAATTCATTTAACTAAAATCATCACACAAAAATAATAATTTTCTTCAGTGAACACTGTTTTTATTTTAGTAGCAAGCATGTCAAAGGGAAATAAAGCTGAAATTATTATCAATGTATTTGAATAATTATTTTATGCAACCAAAAATCAGAGGTTATTTTCTAAAAGTTCTTTACCCCACTCGCATAATTTATGGCTTTTGCATAGTAATGACAATACGTTAGTACCTAGAAATTCCCACATTCGTCATACAAACACAATTTCTTTACCGCAACAAGCTTTAGAATAACGTCAAGTACTCGTCTCAGAAACAATTCATAACTAGTAATTTACAAAGCCGGTGACTCTACATGTCGGTGAGTGACGGTTCATTTTTACCACATTACAAACTGATCTTGATAATATAAATGACTAGAGTAACGATTAATGT
Source organism: Homidia socia (assembly GCA_036850745.1). Taxonomy (NCBI): domain Eukaryota; kingdom Metazoa; phylum Arthropoda; class Collembola; order Entomobryomorpha; family Entomobryidae; genus Homidia; species Homidia socia. Next base: position 3,650 of record JAANSP010002982.1, on the reverse strand, counting down.
GCGAAATAGAAAATTTAAGTGCAAATTTGTGGTGCTTGTCATTGCCGATGGCATGTGACTGTCCATGGCATCCTATGGTCAATATAAAAATTCTTGGCAAGTCGTCTCCGAAATAATTACAGTTCTCGTCATGCAATATATATAGTACTGTTTAGTTTACGAGCGATGTTGTCAGTAAGAAATTAGAAAAGATTCATAGTCATTCCCGCACTATCTGACTCTGAAAAAAGTCATACCATTTTGGCAATATACGAAGGAGAAGGCATTGCTTTCGTTGGTGCTCTACTCCTATAAATAGACTTATCAAGACGGTTATCCTAAGAGTGACAGAATTGTATGTTACCTTTAAATCGAGTGGAAACGACATGCTGAACTTGTAATTTTTCTGCTGCCAAACAGTTCATGAAAGTGATACCCTTTTTCAATATTTGATAACAGGGTATTGTTCGTTTTGGATACTGACCACAGCAAGTTATGCTTCACTACCAATAAGCTTTTGACCATTGTTAAATTGTGACTCGAGGAGGATAACTGAGGCAGAAAACGGATTCTCTTGTAGACATCAATCCTCCCTATAATTGCCTGAACCAGTAGCAATGTAGTAGTAGTTGTTTGTCAGTAGGTTGTGAGCGGTTCCTGTAGAATTTTGCCTCTGGTGTTTTGCAAAATATTGAAACTAGCTGAATTAAAAATGGGATAGAAAACTGCCAAAAATTTCTTATCTAGTGTGTTTGTCATACGCAGGATAACCTTAACTTTTGGTTGGCAGTCGGGGAGAATGAAATTAATTTTGGAGATCGTCACAATGATTTTATCATCTGATTTACAGTGTTACCAAGCATAACCTGATGATTTGCATTTTAAAAATGTACATTCAAGATGTTGCTAATTGGCGTGACCTCAAAGTATTCAGAAATGGTAAAAACTAAAAAGGCTGACACTGACATGCAAAGGATAATAGAGTAGTTGAATCGTATAGGGGCATATATGTGCAGCAGGTTTACTTTATCTACTGAGCAGCAAAGTTGTATCATCAATGTGCAAAGCAGGTCTAGAAATGTATACAATCAAATTCTGTCACCGTTTTATGCGGTAAAAAATGTTTACGAACAAAAAATTGTTGTGTGTACTAAATTACAAAAATTGCGTGAATAAATTAAATATTTTTGAAATAAAAAAATGAGGAAAATACAAGAAAGAAAACAACCAAGAACTATTTTCCAGAAAAGAACAGTCCGCTGTACTGTGCGACCGTATCTGGTATGCACCGGAGAAAGACGGCGGTGGTTACATTAAAGGAAGGATATCAGAAGGAACTATAGTATGATATCGCTCAGCTGGTGAAAAAGGGCACTGGGGAGGTGTGAGGCGGGAAGGAACAGGAGATAAACGAACTCGGGAAATGTCTGGGGCATAGGTGGGGTTCTGTGGGCTCTGCGTGGCTCTCTGGGTCACTGGAGGAGGTAATTCAGGAACTGGAGGTACTACACTTAAATGCCTTTGGGTGGGACTACAAATTACAAATGAAAGGAACGAGAAATACTGCATGCAAGGGGGAGAACCAGTTTGTGAAGGGGGTGAAGGAGGAGGCAGTCCTGTAGGGGGAAGTAGTGGAGGAAGTTCCTTCATCGGGCTGAGCGGCAATCCGCCTTGCATTCTCTGCAATTTTCGCCTCCTTTCCCGGTGTCCTTGAGCGAAGCTGGTCATCTGGGGGACGATCTTCTAATTCGCAAACCAAACCGAAAAGACAAAGAGTAAGAAAAGCTGGAAGGGTTGCTAGAAAAAACAAATGACTTATACTAGACTACATCTACAAGCACTACCAGAAGCACGTAAACAAGCGATAATAAAAATCAGAAAATAAACTAATAAGAGAAATAACGTACAGTATGCCGTTTGATCAACGTAAAATGTTGTTGGTTATGCAATGCACTGGGGTTCTGTTTTTGTTGTTGGGACTTGTGTAGTTGTTGTTCCTGGTGAAGTCATTGGCGGAGTTGTTGTTGTTGTTGCTGTAGTGTACTGTGGTGTAGAGGGGGAGTTGGTAATTTTGGTAGTAGTGGCAAATATGATTATTCAAACAAGTCGTATCGTTGTAATAATCATACTGGAAAGACTTGTTTTCTAATTTTAACTTGAATGTAAATTAAATGTACTTTACCAAATGTTACGCCATTTCACTAACTTGGGTTCATACGCCTCTTGTCTCGCCTTACCGAGGTCAATCAAGAGGCATCCTGTGTCCACGCACGGTTCACACTGGTTGTGTTTCGAACATTCTAATAATCATAACAATAATACTCATTATAATAATAAAATAAAATAAACTATAATAAAATAAAATAAACTATAATAAAATAAAATAAACTATAATAAAATAAAATAAACTATAATATAATAATAATAAAATGTGATTAATTTTTTTAAACCCGTCGTTTTCTTGAAAACCGTTAAAAAATTTCAAAATCTGATGTCAGATTCGGTTTCAAATTGTAACAGTTTCTAACGGTCAACGTTCGTAAAGCTACTGCTCTCATTCAAGCAGAAATTACGTGCTGTCAACTCCTTCCGCTACAGCGATTTGGAAACTAGTCGCAATAAGATCGCTAGACACAAGAAGACAAACTTTAATAGTGAATTTTCGGAGCATTTTTTTAATTCACTGTGAATCACATTCACTGTGAATCATATTCACTTTTTGTGCACAGATTCCAGAATCCTGTGTACGCCAAATACCTTCATTGCAATGTTAACTGTTTACCACTGGGCTAACCCACATGTAAGGGAAGGCCTAACGGCAGACTGTAAGTCGTACTTTTATTATTTGTTAAATCTCGACTACGTTTCAGACCTTTATGTACCCGAGTGGTTAGAAGAAGAGCTAGAAAAGCCGCATGACATTCCATTGGAATACATAGAACATACTATTGATAATACGGATCTTTATATTCCACGAAATCAAGATCGCGTGTCTAGTGTCTGCAGAAAGGATTGGCTCTTACCTCTTCACCCTGGTCATGATTAAGTATTAGGTTGTGCTGATTCGTGATCGTGTAAATTTTTTTTCTGTCACAGAATGTACGTGCATGAGCAATGCTATAAATCTTGGCCATACCCCATGTATCCCTGTTGTTTCACATCTTGTACAAAACAATGGTGTTACGAGAGAGATGAAAGCAGGGGATTTCTATTCTTTTGCGATTCGCACCAGAACAAATCCGCTACTATATGAATCGTGATATGCACTTTTTCGCCCGATGGGATATAATTAATTTTAAAAGATGTTTAGAAATTCTGCGTACTGAATTAATGCAGTGACCATGTATACTGCTCACTTTCCGTGATATTTTAAAATTAATTCCTAGTGAGACCCTTAATTGATAGAAGAACCATTTTGTCATGAAACCTTAGAGTACATAAACTTACAAGGGAACCTCCAATTCGAAGGCACTTGTATATGGATCTAATTGACTTTTTCTAGATCATTTTTCATGAAAAACCCAAAAATGACAACCGTTTTCCCGAATGGCCCTTCCAATGAGCTCAAAATGGAGCTTATCCAATTTATGGTTTCAGTGAACAACATCAGTCAGGGTTATATTTATTTATGTGTAAACGCTCAAAATTCATGCGAAAATATATTATTATTG
>JAANSP010002980.1:0-11961 GCA_036850745.1 Homidia socia | reverse complement strand
TTAATTAACACAAAAATAATCTGTTAAAAGAATAAAAAAAATTTCAACGCCTGAAATAAAAAATCAACTTATGTTCCACAAAAAATGTGACCATGAATCTATTACTGCCTTTAATACCAATTTCGCATGCGTCAATTTCATTCAAAACAATATTAATTTGGTGCACATAAACGTACTTTGTGTTTCATCTTACCATGTTTTCAGTGATGTCATCCAAACGACAAAATAACAATCAGTAAATATTCGTCCACACATTGCATTTGTAGTATTTTTTATTTCATCAACCGCAGCAAGTAATTTAATGAAAGATATATCATTGGATACTCTCTGGCAAATATCTGCAGACAGCAGGAGTATGTATGTATGTATGCAAAGCTCAAATCAAGTACACAATGATAATCGAATGTTGGCATTATGTATCATGCAAAGGTAGAAATTTTTTACTGAACCTGGCCAGGTAGAATTAAATGCAATCCGTTACCATGGATCCAAGAGCTAAAGTAAATTAATAAATTTGGCGATTGCAAGGCCTCCAGCAACAGCCAGAATGTAATCGGATGCCACCAGTTTGTCTGCAAACTTTGTCAGGTTTCACATGTGTTGGTATCGTTTTTTGTTTATCAAAAGGATGTACTTTTATTTTTAAGTGACTTGAAGTGACGGTTCGGGAAGGTTTGTCTGCTGTGTATAAGCTCTTTGGGGTCTACGTGAATTCATATATGGCCATTTTCAGCGATATTTTTGAAATGAAATGAAAGGAACCGTCACAAGGCACCACTTGTATGGTTCCCTTCAACCAAACAAACTCAGAATAAACAACAATAACATAAGAATAAGTGCAAATGGTGTTCTACCAGAATTCCATCACGGGAGAAAGTACTTGCACTAGAATAAAATAAATTATCAGCATCTAAAAGCTCTTGCTGAAAAATAACTCGTTTTTACTCAGAACCATGAAAAAGTGAAAATGTAATAGGAGAACTTTTAAAAACACTTTCTTAATTTTGTACTCATATTTCTTAATTGTTAAGTAGTTTCAATGAAATGAGGGAATTATCAGAGTAGTAATTAGAAAGCAAAAGTGCCAAATTTATTAATTTCATGTAATCATTATTAAAAAGGCTGCAATTGGCAATGAAATAAAGAAAACATATTTCAGGAAATACATGCTGTGGTGAACAAATGATGAAATAAAACATAAACAAATTAAAAGTCATACTTCTAATGTAATTAAAATGTGTAAATAAAAGAAATAGAGGAATGATTTCATAAAATAGGAAGTCATGGAATAAAAAGGATTTTAATTAGAACAGTTAGTTACCTAATTAACATTTCGTATGGTTCATTCTATTAAAAAAGTAGAAAACTAAGTAGGATAAATGAATTATAATACAACGATCAATGGAATGACTTAAAATAGAAAGCTTATTGGATATTTTTGATTGTATCATTAATTAATACTATTATTACCAAACTGATCTGTGTGGAACATGAAGCAATATCACAATCTTAAAATAAAAGAAACAAAGCTTTGCATCTATACTTAAATTTATTCGTTGCTGTTAAATTGAATGTTATAATTTTTGTGTTGTTTTCATATTTTGTTTGTGTACAATGCATGAATTATAACTAAATAAGTAACATAGATTTGTGGTCTACCATCAACCTCAAACTTTAAGGCACTACCAGAGCAAGTGCTTGTATCAACATGACCATTTCGAAAAGGTTAAAATGTGTGAAAATTTTGGTAGCAATTACATTTACATTTAAATGTTCAGTTTACAACTAAAATATTTCCGCAAACATTGAATGTATTTTTGAAAGAATGAATTCGCACTTGTTTAAAAACTATGGATTGTCGTTGTGGTGATTGCTGTAGGCATTTAGTAAAGCGGTAGATCACTAATCTCAAGTGCTAAAGCTAACATAATGATCATTGTTTCATGGGCCTTTAAATTAATAATAATAAATGGGAAAATTTTGGGGTTTCAGTAGAGAATGGTGCCTTTCATAACAAAATGAGGTGTTGAAACAACAAATATTTTTTTCGAATAGAACTTGGGAGAGGATGCTAATTTATCACTATATTTAAATCTTAAAATTTTTTGGCGGAGTGCGCAAAATGTAATCAGAGAATCAAAAGTTTACGCAAATAGATTATACTTGGTCCAGTTTCAGGTATTGCTCGTTTCTAAGGCTGACAAAGAACTCCTTTAGTTCTGTGAATGATGGCCTTGCTTCCGAGTTGAGATTCCAGCAGTCCAGTGTTTTCGCATGACTAATTAATTATACAGAAAGTCACAAAATTAAGAAAAAGAAAAAATGTCAAGGCGAGAAGCTTACTGTCTTAAATAAATGCAATTTTAAGTACGAAATCGAAATATGTTTGTTTTAAAAGAATTATATACATGTCATCTGTGGCATGTCGCGCTTTGCACATTCGCATTCCATTTTCCAATTCAGCGACAAAATTCGCTGTCCAGTTCAACCCCGGATACGGAACCATGCCTGTGAAACTCACAGGGACAATAATTATCGCATAAAATATGCACCAAACGTTAACTAAACAAGTTTTTAAAAAATACCTAAACTGAAAATTTCCCAGAGCGTGACTCCGTAACTCCAGACATCCGACTTTGTAGTGAACTGCCTATCCCGTAAACTTTCTGGTGCCATCCATTTCCATGGCAGTGGCTCCTGACTGGTCTTCACGTATTCGTCCAACTCGTACAGTCGGCGGGAGAGGCCAAAGTCGGCTATTTTACAGGTCAGCTCTGGTGTCAGCAGAACATTACGGGCAGCAAGATCTGCGTGAATCACCCGCTTTTCAGCAATGTACTCCATTCCAGAGGCAATTTGAAAGGAAAATCCATACAACTCAAACAAAGCCAAGCATGCTTCTTGTTCAGCATTTTCTCGATTTTGTCGAAGGTGTTGCAAAAGACTACCATTCTTGCAGTATTCAATGACAATGTACAGTTTCCCAGTGGCAATGCCTTTTGTGTTTGCTCCCAGCAAGGAAACAATGTTCAGGTGTTCCCCAATGTGGCAAAGTATCTTCAGTTCCGTAAGCGTGCTCTTGAACTGCTCCTTGCCACAATCCGGGCGTGGAATCTTGATGGCTACTTCGATTCGTTTTGAGAGAATGCCTCTGTGCACCACTCCAAACTGGCCACTGCCAATTATTTCTTTAGTGTCAATGTCCTTGTGTGGGATTTCGTAGTGTTTGGGAAATTGCATGTTCCCAAAATCCAGGTAATAACTGTTTGCATTGGAAACGCTGGATTGCTCATCACCGTTGTAAAACTGACGTATCTCTCTCGCCGTTAAAATCCGCGTTTTTTGTTTCCTTTGATATATCCACTGGGCCAGCATCCCCAGCATGAGAATTACAACAATAGGCACAAAAATGATGTAGTAAATGGCGTTGGTGGAACTTTGTTCTGGTAAGGCCACCGGGAAAATTCTTGCTTGACGACCAGCATACTCTGAAACGAAGAAACAAGGAAAATCACGTACGCATTATGAGGATTCTTGTGTTAACTGAAATTTCCTTATTATGGAAACCTTACCATCTTCTCTGTTTACAAAAGTGGAGATGTTACTTAAATCTGCGTAGCTGTCTGGATACCACCAGCTACTTGAGCAATTTACAGAAGTTTCAAATGCACGAACAAGGAAATATCGTATTTTGTATGCAGCGCTGTGCTGGTTCACATCATTTAGAAATCTCAAAAATTGTTCCATTTCATACGATTTAAGACAAATGTAATTGAGCCTGAACATGACCTCAATCCCTTTTCCTGTTTCTCTTCCGATGGACAAAAAATGCTCCATGTAAGACTTTGTATAAAACAGCGTTCCCAAATATTCTTCCATCCAAACCAAGTCATCGTTCTTTGGAGTAACCGGTGGAGTATTGCACACAATGTAACTCACTTGCCGCATGAAGAGCAGACTCTTTAGCGCGGTTACTCTGGAAGCGATCTCACCACTGCAGTTTTGAACCACTACTCCAAAATTTGGAGTATAAGGGTATTGAATGCCCTTCCATTGGTTCAGTTCTTCATCAGATAACGTCAACGTCTCCCAGTTGCTGACATGTACTGCTGCACGTGCATTTGAAAGGAGCTTGTTAATGTCTTGCTGGAGACCGTACGCCTCTGCAAGTGGAACCTCTATGAACACGAATGGTGTAGAAGCACTGAGGTTTCGATGACCTGGAATGTTGGCCGCACCCGCAACTACTTTCTCCACGAGCTTGAAGTCTGATTGGCTGACCGCGCTTATTTCAACAGAAGGAAAGCGTTTCAGGGCGAGTTCCAACAAAGTTTGTAATTCAGCCGTTGAAAGCGGTGGGGTTTCTCGCAAGTTGGTTTGAAAAGATGCTCCAGAGTGCGGATTTGACAAAAAGTTGATGTTGGACTGCCTTGCGTCCCAAGTTCTACGTACGCAGGGATAGGTCATGGCCAGTTCCTTATCTGCGGTTAGTGGTGCGTTCGAGCGGAAGAGAACTGGAAACTTTCTTTCTTCATTTTGGTCAATTTTTTCATCTGTATTTACACGTCTCCAAAATCCAAAATCATTGAAATCGGATCGCAGCATCAATCCTGGCCACCCTTGTATGTTTCCAAAAGACTGTATTGTTTGAAAATATTCTTGGAATTGTTTTTGCTTAAATGAACAGTATAAGGATTCCGCCATTTTCATGCTATAGAATGTTATATCCAAAAGCAACGTTTTTCCTGGATACAGTCTTTCAGAATGTCGTTTTGCTTGGTCAAGACGGATGAGAAACGGAATGACATCCTCCGCCTTTCTAATATTGATATCAAGAGTTACCAAAATCTCTTTTGACAAGTTGCCAAGTGCTTCACATTTATTAAATACTCCGTTGATAATGGCTGAAATATTGGTAGTTTCAATCTCAACGTGTTCGTCATAGTTACTACTTTCGCAACCCATGTTAATTTTATGAGATTGCAGGAGGTGGACTGCTCTAGTCAAACTGTCACTTTTGTTGAAATTTTCTGCAGCTATAAACACCGTAGCAATCTTTATATCCGCTGAACTATTTCGAATAAGCTCAAGTATTTTTTCAACTCGCTTGTCAGTGTCCAGCTTTTGGTACAAATTTCTCAATAAAATGCTAAAGGAAGTGTTTGAAGGCTGGATGAAGTGACCCTGTGCATTTTCTTTAGAGGTCGGGCAGGGAGTGGAAAGCGAAGTAAGCACTTCCAGATACGGATCAGACATAAATATATTTTGGACATTTTCTAGTAATAGCTTGACCATTCTTTGATGTGCACACGCCAAAAGATACTTTTCTTGTGACGTGACGTTTTCGAATAGTGGTCCTTTGATATTCTTATAAAACAGAGTCATATTTTTCTTCAAAAACACATTATTTGGCACAAACTTGGATCGTTTTAAAGTGGGGCTGAAAATGAACATTTCCTTGTCGCTGTTTTGTTTGGAGAAGGCCTCTAGGTAACTTGTCATTAGCGCGTTGTACTTTTCATAGCTTTCTGCACTAACTGTTGTATACCACTCCACATTGTCAAGTCGGATGTATAGAGTGCATTGCGGACAGATTTTTCGCACAAATTCTCTATTTTCGCCAATTGACTTATTGAGGTGTCTCGAAAAAACTGCGTATGAAAGCATTGTTGTCATGGGGGATACGTGAATTCTCAAAATTGTGTGATCCAAATAGTCGAAAAGCGGAGCCCTTTCTTCGGCACAACGTTTTAGAAACTCATCATTGTATTCAATTCCCACCTCAACTGACTGCTTGATGCTGCTAATTTGCAACCCATGAACAAAATACCAGTTGATAAGGTTAAAGGTTTCCTCACAGTCGCGGATGTCGTGGATGTCGGATAACAAAAAGGTTACAGAATAAATGGACGATTCATTCTTTTTTATCAAGTTCTCAATGGTCGTGTTAGTAATGGCTATATCTCTCATGGCCGAAACGTTCGTTTTGTTAGCTTTGTCATCAAAACTGCAAAATAAAAGTTTGTGAACAGAAACTAATTTTACATTTCTTTTCCTATCGTTTTATAATATGAGCTACCTACATTAGTGAGATTCCTTTAATATCGTAGAAACTACATGCTACATTCCTCAAGCACCTGCCGTTAATAGCGATATCTAAAATAAATGATTCATTAATTAATTGAAAAAAAAATTCTTGGGTTTGGAGTTTGGAGGCATCTTGTAAATAATATATACCATTTGCTACAAAGTAGTAATATGCCGAGGTGTTCACTTCCTGAACATATAAATCTGCAGGTAAAATTTCGGATCGGTCTGGGTTTTCGTTGCTACGAATAACGTGAGACACATCGTACCCTCTTTTTCCATCAAACAATTTCCTCCCAATTTCTTCACCGAATACGGCACCTGTTTCCTATTAAAAAGAGAGGGAGAGTAATGTTTTTACTGCTTAATTGAAACTGTCCCGCATTTCAAATATTGAGTATTCACCACTTACTGCAGAAAATCTCAAAAATTCCCACAGAATCACAACCACCACGATTTGCAGCATATGTGACTTTGAATACCACGCTGCTGCCATTGTTAGCGTGGAGTTTGGGTCAATTATAATTTTCTTTCGAATCAAACACAATATACCTAACTGGACAAAAAGGACGGCTTGTGGCATACGCAAACGTCAACTGACTTTGAGTTCTTCAGCTCAGTGCAATTTTTCTAATACTTTTCCTCCTCGCACCCTTGCTTTGTCATGAATAAACAGCCTTTTTCATTGTTTTGATGGAATTTTCCTTGACCAAGTCATACATTTGTCATGCAAACCAAAACCGCAATATTTTTTCCATTTTATAATGTTAACATGAGCTTATGTAAGTACGAAAATTAAGAATGATTTTGTCATTCCAGCTTGCATCAAGTTTATGTGGCGAAATGTGATTTCCCTTGGGTCCGCGCAATAATTTGCAAAGTTGAGAATTATTTGTTTGGTTGCACATGCCCTTGGTTTGCCAATAACATCCTTTTGTGTTTTCAGGAACTTCTGACTCTTGTTTCTCATGCGGAAGTTAATAAAAAATACTCTTGTTAAAAAAGCTGCTCCTAAAAGAAATAATTTGACCAGAGTCTTGCTTTAGCTCACAGCTTTTCCCACCAATACGACTTCAACGAATCATGCGTTCGCACAATCGTAAGGATGAAAAAGTAGCAAAAAATTTTTCTACGCGAAAAACATTTAAATATGATATTGTTATAAGTCGGACTTGTAACTTGTAACGTTTATAACAATATAAAAATTGTCATCATCACAAATGATTGTCAAGGACAAAGCTAATTAATAATTGAACCAGATGCACAGAAATATTATGGCTCTCAACCCAACGCAGATTGACTTTTTGCTTTAAATATCTTTCAGTTTTTCTTAGCACTCGCCCATATCGTACCAAGAAGCCCATAATATTCTTTGTATCAGCAGTTTTAAAAAAAAAATTGTCACACGTTACCTTTTAAAACTAAATTTTCTTGTACTTTTTTAAATGATATGAATTTTAAAATGATATTTATTTACCAGTAAGGAATTTAAGCTTATAATTTTCCAGTGCTCTACTATAATGAATGACAAGCAGTTGACATTGCTGACTGGAAACGTTTTTGCAGTAGTATATGAGGTATTATTTCTGTCAATATTTAAATTAAATTCTCAACTTTTTGCTCTTAACTTTACCACTAAAGCAACAGCTTGCGGTGAAAATGTAGCCCATGTATGTTATGCAGTTTGCGTGTCAGTGCCAGTACTGCCAGTACTTGCTAATTTCGTTAAAAGGCTAATTTCAGTTCTCACTCAAATTGAGCAACGCAGTTAGAGTAAAGTTCCTGATGCCAAATATAAATTTTAAATAGAAACTTTCATAGAGTCTTGGAACTCACCATTTTATACTTTCAGCCGCGTAAGAATAATGAACGTGGCGTAAAAATGAGTTTAGAGGTTAAGGAAAATTTCGTTTATTATTTCATGTATTTTTGTGTGGTTTACACAGGAAAAAAATGTTGTGAGCAATAAAATTAACGTGTATTTCTAAATTTAATCGAGCATCCAATATTTTCCGCAATGAATAACTTGCTACTCATGACAAAACAAGTAAAAAGACAAAACTCTTAAATAAGCTATCCTATAAGAATTCTACAAAATGAATCCGTTAAGATTGTTTAGGTACTCGTCAGACTACTCATGAATGAGACTCGTCATGAATGAACTTTTTTTCTTGCGACAGTCTTAAACCTTTTTTCAGTAAATAATGCACCGCTCTAACTGACACACCAATAAAATACGTTTGAGGGTATTAAAATAATTAGATTTGTTTTATTAAGCAGCGAATAAGGCTAGTGAGCTGCTTTAGGAAAATGTTTGCGTCTGTCCGTCCGTCCTTCAGTCCGTTTTTCTGTCAATGTCAATTTCATTCACAACGATGTTCATTTGATGTACATGAATGTTCTTTCCGTTCTTATCTTCTGCTTATCATGATTTCAGCGAAGTCATTTGACAAAAAAAACAATCGACAAAAATCTGTAGATTAGTATTTTTACTCCACTAACCGCAGCAACCAGAATTCCATGAAGAGAATAACGCTATAAAATGACAGAGATATGAATTCCTGTAGACCACAAGGAGCGTATACGGAGCAGACAAAACCGCAAAACCCCTACTTTCAAACTTTTCGTGAAATTGGCAATTTACTTAGAAATTTCTATTTGTTAAAAAAATTCTAAATAATTTATGAGTACACAAAATTATCAATAATTGTAAATGATATCCTTCGGATATCTATCACGGGAGGAATTACTTTCATAACTTTGAATGAAATGAGCAACATCTAAAAACTCTTGCTTTTGAAAAATAAATAGTTTTTAGTTAGAAGAAGTTGGTTCCATTTTTGTGTCGTGTCCTAATGCTAATGTCAGTTACCATATTATGTGTCTCACATGAATGATAAATATAATAAAAATTCACCTCTTTTGAATACAGAAGACAAAAGATTTATTTAAATTTCTTTTAATAAGCCATCACACACCAACTTCATGCAGGTGTCATATGTAAGTTTTGTAACTGTTTTCAGAAAATAAGATTCTTTAGGATTTTTATGAATGTTTTTTCATTGCAATTCTTGTCAGCTTTCTTTCAATCGCTGAATCTAAATTGAAAACCCATTTTGGCTTTAAGAAAACAACTTTTCGAAAACGACCTATACCTAAGTAAGCAGAAACAAAGTTTCACGATAGAAATGAACAAAGAGTTGGCCTGGATGAAACAATGTAAATCCAACATTATCCTTGATGGGGCGATCTGCGATTTTTGATAATGTGAGCAATACTTCATCTTCATGCTTCAGTGGGTGTAAATACAAATGAGCAGTTTTCGTTTTACTTCGTTACAAAGACAATGAACGAGGAAAATGGTTGTTGTTTGTGGGTGGGCGGGCATTGTCATTGTCAGCTTTTACGACTAGGTGTATTTACCAAAGACAGATCAATCCAGCTGATTAAATTCTCCTGAACTACAGTACAACTTAATTGCTAATTAGTTAATAATTAATCGTTGTCTTGTAGATAAATAATTGTTTCGGTTATTTATTTTAAATTGTTACAAAATCTATCCCTCCCTTTGAAAATCAGTTTTTCATTGCATTGTAACTACCCAATCCGTAATTGGTTGAGTCATATTCAGTTTAAACTACTCAATAGAGTCTGTTTTGCATAAATAACTGTCATATTATTCTTCATTATCATTTTTTATTTTCAGTTATTCAGGAAGCACAAACACCAGGAGAGTGGCAACGGACAAAGCATGTCGAGGAGAAGAGATCAGGAGCCGGTAGAAATTGCACCTCATCCGGATGAAGCTATGCAAGTGACGCCATCAAACAGCAGCGCGCACAGGCCCTACTTTACGCTTTTCAAAGACTTGACAAGGACTGAGGAGCCATTCAACTTTTTATGTCAGGTAAACATCTATCCTGAAACGTGAGCAAATCTTTATAAATGTTAAAAAATAAGAGCGTACTGAATAATAAGTTGCTGTAATATTGACAATTATTTTAGGTTATCACGCTCTGTGGGTCATTAGATGGAGAATCGTGGTACCTTACCGTTAGAGATCTGGAACAAACCGTTCCCCCTCAAGATTTTAAAATGGTTCAACCCATCACTGTAAACCAGCAAATTTGTGACCACTGTCTGCTGATAACTCTCAGGAATGTATGAATCATGAATTCAACGTGTTACGCACAATTTTTAATAATTTGAATTGGGTTTCTATTAACTTTTTTGGTAGCAGGCAAGCGTTTATGAGGATGCAGATGAAGACATTATCCAAAGGTTATACGATGCCCAAGGTTCCCATGAAGTGTTTTCAATCGAGAACGTTAGAGTTAGAGTTAATGGCAACAGTCCACCACCATATCGACTGGAAGTAGTGAGCAATGTGTGCGAGATTAACAAGTAACTAGCTTTTCCGCTTGAATATGATAACAAGCTATTATCTATGCTGATTTTTGAACTCACTCACTGTGAAACTAATCCGCATTGTTTTCGCGATTTAGAAACTGCTACTTTTATGAATTTTTGGATTCAAATTGTTCTCAAGTTGCAAGTCACAGCCACCGAGAAGAGCCCTCCAGCAGTCACGATTCACAGTATGGAACTTTTCCATCCTACGAATACAATGATGAGTTTTGGGACTTGTGTTTTGGCAACTCTTAGAATGAAAGATAAGCAGGAGGCAGCTGATCGCCCTTTGCTGAAGCGTTAGAAAGAACCTCAACAGATGGATTCGTTGAAAAAAATTCCAAGGGAAAAAATAAAACTTAGATTTAAGTTCAATTAAATTAATTTTCATTGTTACAAATCCACGTAAAATAACTGAACAATAAGTAGAGTTTTTTGTTCAAGAATTAACTTGACGTGTATTTTATTTTGTTTGTTGATTTTGGTTCGGTTATCAATTAAATGTTTTTTTGAAAGGAGCTAGGGGTTGTATAAGTGCCATTTTGAACCAAAATTTTTAAACCATTGACATAAATTTATGCTATTTTTTCTTAAAGTTCGTCTCATTCGGAAGTAGAATTGTCCCGTTTTTTGGTCAAGTTCAATGCGTAAAAACGAGGTTGTTTAATGAAATGTAAGTTTTTCGGAAAGGAATACGCTTACAGTTTTGGACTGCGTAGGCACAATCAAATAAGATGCCGATAAGTTAAAAGCGCCTTGTCAGTTCTTGTTTTAGCAAAAACTGTTTTGTATTTAAGCTTGAAAATAATTTTTGGTAAAATGCATGTATTTTAGTTTGTAGTTTTGTTTGTAGTTTTACCTCAATTTAAGTGTTTATTGTTAGAAGCTAAAAAAATTGCCACTACCCGATTTTTGAAAATAAAGTACTTGTGATGAATTTATCTGATTTTAAGAAAACCAATCCTTTAGCTTAATGTATCTTTTTCAATAGAGCTGTCATGCATTATTACAATTTCTAGTGTTATATTTTTTGATTACGTATAACAAGTAATTGCATAAATTAGTTTGCCTAATTAAATTGGAGTTTTAAATTTTATTGGAAAATTCTCGCCGAAAAATCTGCAGGGGCACCCCACAACCAAAAAAAATTCACTGGCATGCATGTATATACAACTTGTACAAGAATTGGTTGTAAGTAGAAAAGTTGTTTATTTCATTGTATACCAATTGCCAATAAAAACTTTTTGTTATTACAACCGTGTACATTGTTCAAAATTTAAATTTGTGGACTTGCTGGAGTATGTTTTTCTCCTTCATTTTTGAAAAAAGCAACGGATTTGTAACTTGTGAAATTTTCAGTTTTAGTTTATAAGAATAGTTTTAGAAAAGCTGTCTTACACGAACAATTAATTTAGAAACCTTCAAATAAATTTTGTCACACTGGATGTCTATGCGTATTATGAT
>JAANSP010002979.1:0-11962 GCA_036850745.1 Homidia socia | reverse complement strand
CACAATTACTTACAAATTTTTGGAAGCCGAAGCTAGAGTAAAACCAAGTCTAATTCCCTCACCAGAATGTTTTAAGGTAAAATTATAGGTAAAGTTAAATACTCCAGGGTTAGGGTTCACAGTTAAACTTTAATTTGTAGTGCAAAATACTCACGATGCTTTGTATATATTTTAACCTCGCTGGTAATTGCGGTAGTAAAATTTATTTAGAAAAAAATACGTGAACTTTGATTTTCGTCTGATCCAGAGAACTGAGAGGAATGATAAGATAAATACAGAAAATTTGCTGCTAAAGCATGCATGGATGCATGAATCCTGAATGCATTGGATATATAACTCAGCAAGGCAGTCAAGCACGTAATGTTAAAAATAGAAAAAAACACCACCTGACTTAAATACTATACATGTTCCAGAATTTCCTGTAAGAAAATTGAATGCATGCGGTTACTTTTATCAGCTTATGCTTCTTTGTTGCTTTTAGTTTTGACAATGACAAAAGGTAAATGCGTGATTCAAAGGTAATTTGAAAACAGATGAAAATGAAATCAAGTAACAAGCATCTGAAAATCTGAAATCTCCCAATCTTCCAAATTAAATAGACATAAAAGAAACGGTCCAAAGGAGAAGGATTTTGAAATTTTCAAACATTTTAAATTATTTTTTGGTTTTAATTCAAACTAGTTTGTATTTTGAAAATATTTACTTGGAAATGTTAAATATTTTTGTAGTAACGGTGGTTTTAATTGCTCTAAATGTAATCATAGGACAAAATTTTGTCCATGGTGTCTTTCAGAGACTAAAATATTTAAAAACCAATTTCCTACATTCAGCAGCTAGTTTTAGCAGTTGGTATTCTCCTTTTATCATGAATAGATATCGTTAGAACATCGTTCGTAAAATATATTGGAGCGTGTAGCCAACTTGAGTTATTTATCTTGTAGCGGAAGGGAGGTCCCCACGTGTAATCGAAAATTTACCTAAAATTGAAAGCGAGCCAATTTTCTGTTCTCACAAGGTAACTTTTCTGGCTTCAGTCACGAAGGTCAAGAACCAATATGATAAGCAATTTTAAACGTCGAGACAACAATAAACGTAATAATCGATCTAATATTTGTAAAACTTTGATCGCATTTGGCCGAAAGTTTTTTTTGTCGTGCCTTTTATTTATCATATTGTTAACAAAAAGCATATGCTCAAATCAAGAATCAGAAATAAAACAAAATATTACAAGGGGGCTTCTATTTGCATTGTAACAACTTTAATCTTTGGTTATGGAGACCCAACTTTGCACTTCCAAAGTTTTCCTCTAGCGGAGATATTGTGTTTATTTGGTAGAACTCATTTAAAAATTGATTAGATGGAGTTTTAATTAAAATTTTCATTACTTTTGAGACAATGTTTGATGTATGTTGGTTTGTCTAACAAATTGCTAGATTGGTGTATAATTTTACACGTAATACCTAGCAATGCGGCAATGTGTTCCTAAATAAATATCATATTCTGTGGTGGTGTTTCGAAAAGGGTTAACAATTCTTGCTTCATGCTTAATACATTTTCATCGTATCAGAAACCGATCCTACTTCTAAAAGTATTTAAAATTTCATTTCCAAGGTTCAGTAAATCTTTTAGAATTTTAGAAAAAACTCTGAGTAAAATATCTAGAAACGGTGGTTCTAATACAAACAGTAAATGCACTAAAACCAAATAATGGCATTATTCCAACGTAAACTTTTGTGCTTTCACTTTTTAGGTTTTTCGTTGTGTTTTGTTGAAGCTAGCATACATCGAAAAATTTCGCTTTCAGAGAATCTACCCAAGCACCTCAACGCCTACTCTGAGTGCACAATTGAAGTGATAAATTTTCCTGGGACAGATTTCAATGGAGCTCTTCTCATTGCACCTGTAATATTGAAGCATTATTATTTATCTGCTTCTTATGAATGGGCTACAATAATACCTGCTGAGTTTCACTTAGAAAACACTACGACATTCAGAAACTCTCTAAGCCCAAAAAAGACATGGGATTACATCCACGCAACAACCAGCAATTCTTTCAAGTTGACCAACAAAAATTCAAAATGTGAGGCCAGAATTTACTTGCAGCCACCCAACCCTACAATTAATCAACTCATGTACTGGAAACCAATACACAAGCATTACTTGAAAGACAGAACAATTCTCAAGGATCCATTTTGGATTAGCAATTATTTGGGTTCTGGAAATAACTGGCAACGATTTTTCATCAATTCAGTTCCACTGTATAATCTGCTAATAATTTCAAATTCTAAACAATTCAAAGCCACGCTAAAACCCTGGATTGAAGCAGTTTGGTATACTGCTTACTTTGTAAGAAATTTGCAAGTGAATTTTGTTTGGAAGGTCAAAGAGCACCGCTTTTTTGTTCTGTGTGAATACTGTCAAGTATGCCAGCCTCTGACCCTGCTTCAATTGGAGGGCATTCCAACCGGAACCACACAACTAAATAACCATATCGATTTATTGCTTAAAATGACAGGGGAGCCACCCATGTACAGACTTTATATTTGGAAAGAAACAGACTTAATGAGTAGACAAAACGTTTTAAACCAAATGCTGTCAGAGTACGGTGCAAACATTTATAAAACTATGGCTGATAAACATCTCCTGCTACTGCTTCTACCAAATAACGTAACCAAAATAGATTTTGATGCTCAAAACGCAAATGTAACTTATGAAACAAAGAAAACAAAATTAGCCGGTTGTCTTAGATCGGCTCCCATAAGCCTGCATTACGCACAACGCCCTGCAATTTTGAGAAAATCGGGAACTCACATCGCCCAATTTCCTCACGCTGGTTTAACGTACGCTAGGAAAAAATTGCATTTTGTAAGCTGTCACAGAAAAGAAGTTGGCTGGGAAAATAATTTTTGGGGTTTTGTAACTCCATTTGATGTCTCCACGTGGATCGCACTACTGCTTGTACTGTCGGGGTCAGCAATTATGATTGGGAAATTGAACAAGATATTTTTGCGTCTTGTGAATTCACGCTTGCGTCCATTTAAAACCAAAGATGCATTCTTTCATCTGGTTGCATCATTTTTGAGTCAAGACGGAAAGGTGTTTAAATGGAAGTTTGTGACAAACAATAAATTCGTTTTCTGGGTGGTCCTGTTTCTTCCTTTGTTTATCACTCTAATTAGCGACGAGTATCAGGGAAACATGATAACCAAGTTGACCGCTCCTATTGCATTGATGCCTTTTGATACTTTTCAAAGTTTGGTTGAAAATCAATTCAGCATTTACAGCCGGCCTGTTCGAATAGACGCATATACTAGAAGCAAATTGATAGAAAGGTACAATCTTTCTATGGATTACGTACAACGGAATGCACACGAAGCGTTTCCAGTGGTGTCGGAAATCTGGGTAAACTTTCAGCCCGATCCCATCCACTGGGCACCGCTTTCTAAAATGAAAAACGAGCTGTCAAAACAAAGGTTGGTTTACCTTGACAATTCAAAACTTTTTGAAAGTTGGCCGACAGTAAATTTTGACAGAGTCAATTCTTTTGATAAAGCGCAGTTTCTCAATTCGCACTTTACCCCATGCAACCGTTCTGCAGTAATACTTGACGACATAAATGCTATTGCTGTATACTCAGATATGAAAAAACTGAATGCGCCAGTTTGGTATGGAAAGGATGTTCTCCATGAAAAACTGTTTGGATATCATTTAATGGGACACTTTCCGATGAAAACATTGAAGAGAATTACTAACCTGCCCAGCAGCGGCATTATTGACTGGTGGTACTCAGATATGAAAAAAATGAATGCGCCAGTGTGGTATGGAAAGGATGTTCTTCATGAAAAACTCTTTGGATATCATTTGATGGGACACTTTCCGATGAAAACATTAAGGAAAATTACTAACATGCCAAGCAGCGGAATTATTGACTGGTGGCAACGGTACATCACCTTTGCAATCATGCGAAGCACTCTGCTGAATCAATGTGAAGTAGAGACTGGATACAATTCAACAAAGATTTCAGAACAAGATGATTTGCTGTTGTTTGTTGTTTGGTTTGTTCCAACTGTAGGTTCATTATTGGCATTTTTAGTGTTTCTGGTTTTTGAGAATGGATCCTACATTTATCACACTATTAGAATTTTAGTTAGAAATGCTTTTGATAAAGCTTTTGCAATTCTACTACATGGCAAAAACAAAGTACAGAAAATAAGTAAATAAATGCTGTAATTTGATTGATTGAAAAGCATATTTTAATGAGTTTATTAACAATTTCGCTTTGTATTCATCATAATTGAGACCTGAAAAGTTAGAGATAAAAAATATGAAATTTATACCCAAGTATTTTTTGGGAATCCTTCACGCTACACAAGCTACTCAAGTATCATTTGCTTGAAAACAACAATGGAAATGACATGCAAATAAAAAATTTGCAAATATTTATAAATTAATTTGGCCTTTTCTTTTCATTATGCAAAACAAAAACGTTTAAAATATATTACATTACATTTAGGCAATTTGAAGTTAAATTTCGAACACAAGCAAATTTTTCTTTTGAGTTTGATGATTTGCAATATATGCATTATCTGGACATTTCATTGTGAAAAAACTTATATTTTGACAATTTTAATTACATTCTGATGATGTGCTTGCATTTCATAAAAAACAAAAAAGCCACGCTCTCACACTTCACACAAGGTTACGAAAAGTTTTTTTTCTGATAATACTTTGCGAATATCGATTAAATATTCCACCTTTATAAATGTAAGCTTTGTATTAACCATGCTTTCAAAAGCTATGCTCCTTTAGTTCCAAAATGTAAAATAAGTTCAAAATAAATGCCATTAATGTTTACTTTCAACTTGAAAGAAACAATTGTTAGACAAGTGGTAATAACTCTGGTGAAAAGAGAAAATATATTTCGCTTGCCGTGTTTTCCCGCAGCACATAATTTATGCCCAGCTTCTATTGTATTTTATTGCCAGTTGCAAAGAGAACTTGATATTATCGATTACTATACAAAAACACGTCATGTGTTAAAAATTACTACTTGTGTACGTGTTCGGTTTAGTCAGAAGCAGAAAAAAGTTTTTTGTGACATTGAGACGGAACTCTGTTTTTAATGTCATTGCAAGTGACGCATCAAAGGAAGACATGCAATCATTTGGTGCAGTCTTGTCTGATGACATTGTAGACATCGTTAAGGTGTCAAAGGAAAGCTATAATAGTTTGGGTGAAGGAATACCACAGGTTGTGGTAGAGGATATGGGGGACTACATTTACTACAGATGGAAAATTCCCGCTCTTGTTGTAGCCTACTTGTATATGGTAACACAAAAAAGAGTATATAAATGACCCAAGTAATCTTTATTTAAAGCCAAGATTTATTTTCAGGCTCTAGGATATTGCTGTGGGGGCGCAACAACTGTCGGAGTGATTTTGTTTATCTACGTAACCGTGCAAATGAAACGGGGCTACCTAAACCAGGAAACACAGGATTTATTTCCTGGACTAGAACCGGAAACTGAAAATCGTATGAAAAGTAAANAAACGGGGCTACCTAAACCAGGAAACACAGGATTTATTTCCTGGACTAGAACCGGAAACTGAAAATCGTATGAAAAGTAAAAGTAAATAAATTGTTAGGTAATGCATCTTTAATATAAATTGTTTTTATTATCCAAATCCCAGTTTACTTTGCAATCGGGTTACTAGGAGTCCTTCTTATGGCTATGATAACGTGGGCAGTGTTTCACATTGCACTTTCACTTGTGAAAGCAGGAACCAATGTACGTGATAATTTCTCAAATTAACCCAAAGTAGTGCTGACCTGGTTAAGTTTGTAAATTATTTTATTCATTTAGTGTGGAAAAACTCACGAGGCGCTGAAACGATGCGCGTTGTGGAGAAATGCAAACTTTGTTGTATTTGCCCTCTCATGTGCAAGTCTGTATTGGACCTTCGATCGATGGTACATTTGGATCTGGATTCTGTTTCAGTTGGTGTGCATTCTTGTGGTCTTATTGTTCGTCCGAGAACTCAACCAGGAATCTCGAAAGTTGACTTTGACAAAGAAAAAGTACAATGCTACTGCAAGCAATCTGGCACATCGAAAGAACTATGAAGAATAATGGGATTGCTAGTTACAGGCACGAATTCAGCTCATTTTAGTCAATTCATGTACACTTACAACAAACCGAGTAATTCGTCATGTAAAAACGAATTCATTTCATACAATTTCCACACATTAAATAAGCTTTAGTTATATTTTTTGACCAAATATTTTTTAATGTTGAGTTGTTGGTTTTAAGCAGTAGTTGCAATCAATGGAATAATACATACTAATAAAATTGTTAAATCAATAATAAAACATTTTGAACACGCCCTCAAAAAATATAACAGCTCTGATTGTACTTTTAACCTGTATATGCATTTTAAATGATGAATAATTAGACTTTTGAGTTTTCAGTTGAATAATTAGGAAAATGATTTCATTCCTATTTTTTCTGAGAAGGTTATTTTTTTTACTTTAAGTAGTCTCATCCAAATAGTTTGGGTTATTTTAAATTTTTTTGGGGATTAGGATTTTTACACTCACATAAAATCATGATGCTTAAATTACGGTCTGCAGCTGAATTGTTAATGTAAATATATGACGATTTCTTAAATATTGTCTTTCGATATTACAATGAGAAGAATCCAGTTTTACAACCCGACAAAATTAATAATAGTGCTAATGTTGGGAATCAGCATTTTACTGAACACAAAAACAAGTTGACAATTAATTAATATAAATTTAGCTATTCTTAGTGTAAAGACAATGAGAACCGATGGGACATAAAAGAAGAGAATAGCAGTGGTAACTAAAATGATAAATATTAAATCTGTATCACTTGGTTATGAAATTTATTTGGTGTAAAGAGAATTTGGCTTAAGGTATAATATCAAAAACATAATTAAAAATTAAATTAGAGCACAATTTGAATATCTCACTTGCCTACTTTTACTACATTTTTACCATCCCTAAATTAATGAGGATGCCAACAAAAAACATGTAATAGATAGGCATTCCTCAGTACATACTTTATTTAGTCAGGAAAAGCCCATTTTGCCAAATGCATAATTGACATGTTTACTGTCTACTTTCCAGCTATGTTACATCTACTTATGTGACTATGCTAAATATAGTCTTAGTATGGTAATATATTCATATAAAAAATGAAATGTTTACGCCAGCAAAGAAATTTCATGTGTTAAATTTGGCAATCCTATTCGGTGCATTTATTTAGTCCAAAATTTCTGATAGTAAATTCAACTTGTTTTCTTTTGCTCTTGTCAAGTTTTACTATTTTTTTAAATGCTATAAAATGATTCAAAATCATTTTAAGCTACTTGGAGTCACCTGCCTCTTGGGTGGTCTTTTTGGCAGCGTTCCCATTTTCTGGGATAAAACCACCCATCAAACAATACCGATTCCAGGAAATGACCCAAGAGCCCATTCCCTTAAACGAAAAATACGGCTTCATACAGTTTTGATGATGTGCATAATTCTTCAAGGAGTTTACTACTTCACCGCCTGTTTTCATTATCAGCGGTATACAGATTTTTCTCAAGTACAACAGCTCCTGTACCTAACTGGAACCGGTGTTCTTTTGGTGTGTCATTTCATGACAAAGCCGTGTCAACCCCTCGCAGGGCTAATGAGCTCATACATCAACGGACTTATCAACTTTCAAAAAACGATAGGAAGAGCCAGACGCCACCAAAAACCTTCAATGCTGTCCAGCCTGAATATTTTACTCGCATACTCAATGTGCTCTGTTGTATCCTTCTTTCCCGTTGTCTTTTACTATGGAATATACTGGATGCAACCCTGTACGCCAATGATTGCAGGTCATTTGCTGCTTCCAGAATGCTGGGACCATAGAATGGAATCGGTTAATTCCTTAACATCAGTTTTGAAATTTATAGTGTGGAATGTTGAAAAAATATTACTATTCGCTATAAATCAATGGGGATGGCATTTTGGCGCAAATGCAGCCACCTTTGTGGCATCAACAATCATGATTTTGTGCACAATCGCACTTGAGGAATATCTCAAAATGTAAGAAGAAATATTTTTTTAAAAAACTTAATGAAAAATTTAAATAAAAAATTGTCTTCTCATCATTTTTGTAGATACAAAGAGATGGCACTTCAAAAAAAATTGCCAACCACCAAACTAGCGAGCTGCTACAGAGCTATTCAGTATCTAAGTATTTTAATGAACGAAATTCAACAAAAGAATTTTATGAGTGCGATGGTAGTAGGAGCAATTGGTCTCACGGCAGTTGGCACTTCCGCTTTGGTCCGAATGTCCTTCCGCCTTGAAAATGTTGCCGTTCTGCTTCTACTTGCAATCTGCACCGCTACCTGTGTCATGGCAATAGTCGTAATAATTGGCCTAATGGCGCAGGTATACAAGACGTCCGAACACGTTATTCAAAAGCTCAAATGGCATGTCTCCACAGAAACTGGATGGGAGGCACGCTACCAAAGGAAATTGTTCGAAAGTTTTCGAAAGGAAAGGGTTAGGTTTGGATCGACAAACTACGTCGACGCGCTGACTCCACTGAATTGTATCAACTTAGCAAATAGTTTTACCATTCAGCTTTTACTAATGGATCAAGTTTAGATGTTAGTTTATCAAGCCATGCATGAAAACTATAATTGCATACTTTTAATACAGTGCTGTTGCCGTTTAAATTAAATTGAGTGTTAATATGTAATAACTTGTAATAAATATGTGAATACAAAAAACATATATTCAAGCACAGCAGACAACATTCATTGCAGGCATAATGTGCATATTCCAGCATAATAGCTGTGGATTTTGAAATCAGTATACCATATATTTAGAAATCGTGCACAATGAAAAATTTAAGGTATGAAAACTTAAACCTACTTCTGCTTTTCTACATGCTATATAATTTTAAAAGTTTAGTTACAATAAAAAGTCACATTAGGAGCGGAATTTAGTTAAAAATATTCAGATTTGTTGCTATATTTATAAAGTATTTTTACTCAGCAAGAAAATAGTGTAGGGATATTTATACCCTACAAACCAGAATGATGGCGTCATACCGGTTTTGCCACAATTTGCAATGGCATTTCGTCTTTTCGCTTGAATGATTTTGAACACTTGGAACACTTGAAGGGTCTCTCCTTCTGATGTGTTTTCTTGTGAGAAGCCAGTCCTGTTGACGTTGTAAATGCAAGTGGACAAAATCTGCATTTGTAGCTTTTCTCCATCGTGTGCTTTGTCTTGATGTGGTCATAAAGGGTTCGCCCTACAAACCAGAATGATGGCGTCATACCGGTTTTGCCACAATTTGCAATGGCATTTCGTTGGCTAGCCAATATAATGGCACACCGCCATACAAAAGATGTCTTTACGACACGGTATAAACAATACCGAGAGACCTTTGCATTGCCACCGAAGGTAAAACGCGTAAATACCGCTGCAAACATTTTAGTTGTTAAGATGCGTAAAACCTGTGCTGGATAGGTACAGTTTACCCAATACTTTTTCTCTAGAACAAAAACTAAAGAAGTAGTACAGTACCGTTACGAATTTGCCTCAATGACTGTACGCATTCAGACTATGTACTGGCACAATAACGGCCCTACAATGGCAAGCCCTTTCCCCTGTTTGTCGTATTAACTCAAAAAGCACACCAGATAGATGCTGGAGCGCCGACGAGAGCAGTAAAAAATTGGCGGTTGAGAAAAGCTGCCATCTCATCACATAAAGCACATAAACAACTCAACTCAATTGTTTTTTTTTGGGCTCCACTTAAAATAGAAACCGTGACTTAATAGAGTTGAACGAATCAATTTTTGAAAAGTTAAGCAAATAAATATTTTAAATGGACCTCAAGCGCTTTTCTGTTGTCCAGTTTGTAGCTGACAACGCAGTTGAGTTTGTTCCTTCAAACTGGATTTCATCAACTGATAATAAGTTTTATGTACCATTTTTAATAGAGTTAAACGAATCAATTTTTGAAAAGCTAAGCAAATAAACATTTTAAATGGACCTCAAGCGTTTTGTTGTGTGTAGCTGACAACGCAGTTGAGTTTGTTTCTTCAAACTGGATTTCATCAACTGATAATAAGTTTATTGTACCATTTCCCAAAACGAGGAACTCTGCAGTGGACATTCTCAAACGCAACTATGCTAGTGAACCAAAAAAGCCTGGCCAAAGTGGGAAATAATAATTATTAAAAGCTACGGTAAGATCGAATGAACGTTTATAACAGCAATTAAAACTATTGATTTTATTGGTACATTTGTTTTTTTACATTTTAATTTTTACTTTTTATTGATTTGTGGTTAGACACCCCGAAAAACGCAGAAAGGCGGAAAAGTATGCTGAGACCTCGGACAATCCAGTTCAAAAGAAGAACACATTGACAAAAACAGCAACTTTGGATATCATCTTGACACCACCCGAACTTCCACTCCATTTAAATTCTACAAAAACAGCCGGTCAGCCTTCTACATTGAATTAAATTACATTACACTTACTTTGTCCCCAAAGGACTTTTTCATTAAGCTACATTTCATTTCAATATGTTAATGGAATTTAATATTGTACATAATAGGAACTGCTGATTCTAGTGGCGGATTATTTACTGGATCCGAGATATTAGTTTATCCTCCAAATGACCAAGAAACTTCGCAATTTGTTGTACCAGTATTGTAATTAGCAAATAAAGGTACAATTATTTATACAAATAGATTGTTTTAATGAATCAAAAGTAAACAAAAATATTGCTTAATATTAACTATTGGCTTATTACCTTTTTTAATTTCAGAACCCACGTTCATCGTATCGAATTGTGCAAACCAAGAAATACTAAAGAGAATTCTGACAGAGCAACAAGGTATTAATTTTCGCTATTCACTAAACAATTGCTTTGTAGTGAGATCATAAAAGTACTACTTAGCAGTACCTGTCACTAATTATTATTCTTAATTTCTTGTGTTGAAAATTTGCAGCTTTTCAAGAAAAATCCTTACAGAACCAAGAAGTTATTCAGGAGCAGCCCAAATCCCTACTTCTTAAAGTGATTTCAAACTCAGCTAAAACAAGTGCGTCCGAAGTACCAGATGTTATTTACTCAGCTTTACCAATTCGCAATGAAGAAAATCTACTTCAACTTGACTCTGCTCTGGAGGATATAGGAAACTTCAATTTGCTGGTATGATTGCAATTAACAATTAATTATTTGATAAAATAAAATAATTTGGCTTATTTAACTTATTTTGAGTCCTTCCAACTTGGTTTCGTTGCAGGTGCTTGACCTAGAACATTTTGGAAGGTTGCCAGTTTCACAGACAGTTGGTGATATGCTAAGCTACATTTTTGAAACAGGGTTCTCTAAATTTGTACGTTACACTTCAAACACTCAAGATTCCATTTGGAGAATGAAGGCTAGCTGCTGCTGTTAGAGGTTACTTGAATTTAACTGCGCCAAAAGTATAAAATATATTATATTATTGTTATTGCGCTTTCGTCGTACTAATAAAAACATCTTCATTTTATAGTGGCAACTAGAAAAAACCACCAAAGTGTTAAAGAGAAGGACATAAACGATCGCATTGCTGTTTGGTTCCCTGGAAGTTCAGATCGAGGTGGTGGAAGGAAAGCACGTTATGGAAACGCAATGGAGCTCGTCGGGCAGTGCAGGTTGCTTTGAATTGAAACAAATCAGGACGTCAACAGTGACATAAACACCGTCAACGCCAACTGAATTTCATCAAAGTGATTCAAATTTAAATATTAGTAGCACTCCTAGTTCAGTAGTTAAAAATTCAATATCAAAAGCTAGATTACAAGTAGAATTTTCGAACCAATTCAACGTTTTGGAAAGAGAATTAAATTTGCTTGACGATGTTTCCAAAATAAATAAAATTATT
>JAANSP010002978.1:0-11965 GCA_036850745.1 Homidia socia | reverse complement strand
CGTTATCAGTAAACCAGCGTATTATCAACTTTACACATTTCAAAAATGGAATTGAACACGGGAACCGCTTGCTATGCTCATTGTTACTTTATTCACTCTAAAAAATTGTAATTTGCAGCGGAAAAGAAAAAAATGTTCAAAAATAATGCAAACAACATAAAAAAACAATACGAATGCAATGTAATGGCCACAACAAAGACACAATTTTGCCGTGCGTTAATTTTGATAAAAAAAATGATTACGTTTCGAAAAAAATCCATTAAAATTTGGGCGGAGGAGTAGGAGCTACTGACTGGGTACAAAGCAATGTGTAATTGTAAATTGAAAACTCCTTTGTTGCTGCAATTTCTATTATTCATCAACGTAACATCTTGGCTTATGAAAACCTTGAACAACTTGAACCTGAAAAATGCAATTTTTTGATGTATGCAAGCATGTCCATTTGCATAGACAGTGGGCGACTCACTGGCGACTGCAACAGCAAAAAAAGACTAGATACTGCTGACAATTTGTGCCAGTTGTGTCTTGTGTCCCATTTTAAAGGTATGTCACAACAACAATAAGGATGATGAGTCGAATCCAGCCGAGTGTAAATACCTATTCAATATTGTCATTTGTCATTATTACTTTTGCAAAATTAAAAATTACTCCTTTGTC
This sequence comes from Homidia socia, assembly GCA_036850745.1. Lineage (NCBI taxonomy): Eukaryota > Metazoa > Arthropoda > Collembola > Entomobryomorpha > Entomobryidae > Homidia > Homidia socia. The sequence goes on along the minus strand of JAANSP010002978.1, from coordinate 11,308 downwards.
ATCATCATCATCCTTCCGATACTTTATAATATGAAGCATCGATAAATTTGTACAGGGTCCCGACATGTACCGCTTCGACAGTTATATTATCATTGAATGGAAAAAATCTTAACAATTTTGAATGAATTATTTTTTTCTTGTTTGTGACAAGCAACAAAGGATAAAAATTGCATGTGTGTCTGTCTAGCTTATTTGATTTCAATACATTTTTCCTTTTGAAACCAGGAGCGGAACAACCAAGGGCAATAAGTCTTGAGCGTCCACGCCAGCAACAGCAGCAACGAATTGTGCCTCATCATCATCATCAGCAGCATACTCTTCACGAAGCACCTGTGCGCAGCACGGCAGCAACTACGACGACCAGCTCTACCACCATCAGATCAATTCCCGTTACGACAACAATCGCATCAGCGTCAACGACAACGGCACGATCCAAGGGCGAGAAATTGGGATTTAGGCCGACAACGGAAGCAGCCAAAGGATTTACACCGTCCTCTCCTTTTTCTTCTTTTATTCCTACAGGTAACATTGATGACGGCAACAACAACAATGGTGGTGGAGGCACTAGCGGAGGTATCATCAACTCATCGTCAGGTTTCCCAAGCAGTCCTGCCAGCCCCATTCTTCACGCCACCGCTGGAGAAAGAAGTAATTCTGAAACTCATAGTAAAGTAGCAATAACAAAACAGCAAGAGTTGAAACGTCTTCAAAAGCAAAGGCAGCTTACTTCCTCCATGCACCATCCCATAACGCCCCCGCACTCTTCTGGCCTCTTTCCTGACTTTGGCTTGGGTGACAGCTCCGCCTCCTCTGATTCCGCTGATAACTCTAATGATAATCCCGGTACATTTACTAATACATTAAATGCAAATGGTTTCTTAGATGAGATGATGGTCACACCTCACTCCTCTCCACCAAGAAACGTTTTAAGTTTGTCATCCCCTACAACAACGTCATCATCATCATCAACACCTACACAACAACATCAGCAGAACCTGTTGGACACAAATATACATAACAGTACACCTTCACCATCCTCCTCTGAAACATTACATGATCCATCATCAGAACTAAAATACACAACATTTAACACAAGACATTAATACGCCAGCAGAGAAACAAAGCCAATTTAATCTTCACACTAGCTCGCTTATAGACTATAGTAATCCACCTCCCGTTCATAATGCGAAAAATTATACGCATGATGAAACAATGATGAAACATGAGACTAGCCCACCCCCACTAGATGAGCAAAAAATTAATACTTTGGTAGAGTTAAACAATTCAGAACAGGAACATGGTTCAGTTACATTAGGGGATGATGAGACAATTAAATCAGTAGTTGCTCCTTTGGAGAACAATCACAATGGATTGTTGGACACGCGAGCCGTAAAAATAGCTAATGGGATTAAACAGGGCGAGTTCCTTTTAGAGGGTTACATGATAAACAGTAATAATAATAATGAAGATGGTGATGGGGCTGCTCCTCCTGGCGTTGGTCGTAGTAATGGTGGTAGTAGCCTAAGCAGTAGAAGTAACGCAGAAGACGCTGATTATACTAACAATAATATTAACAACCACATGAACGAGGAAAATGTTGGTAGCCAGCATCATCATCATCATCGTCTTTACGACTATCCTGATCCTAATGACGATAACCTGCCAATAATAGTTGATGAGGGCATTGTTGTTGGCACGTCTTCTGCTCCCATAATACCACCTGATGAAAATGACGACGACGAAGACGACGCTGCTAATCATTCTCATCATGATAACATTCCTTTGTCTCCTGTCATTCCACAACTTCCTGGAACAACGACGCCCGACCTTGAGCAAAATCTCACACCTTCTTCTCTTACAACAACAACGACCAAAAACTCAACATCTTATCTTTTTGACAGCCCAAAAAATCCAACATTTTCCACCGGTAGTGGTGGTAGTAGTAGCAGTAGTAGTAGTAGTAGTGATAATAATAATAGCGGCGGTGTCACTGATGATGATAACGGTAGTAGAACAACTTCACGACAACGCAATGGTGTCGATGGTGGCGAAGATGTTACTGGAAATGAAGATTTCTCAAAAAGTGGCGAGCCAAATCTAGTAGGACATGATGTTGATGATGAGCATAGTAGAAATAGCCCTTCTTCTGCTGTTGTTAATGCTGCTGTAAATTTTGAAGCGGAGCCAACTCCTCCACCCGAGCTTCGTCGGACACGCTTGAGTGAAATTAATGAAGAAAAAAATAACTTTGTTGCTGTTGATGATCAAGATGCTCCTACTAACCCATTTTATAATTCTAATCATAATCTAGTGAATAGTAATAATAAGGATATTAACATTGCTTTCTTTCCCTACTATGATAGCTACGGGAATAAAATTAATGCAAGCGAACAGGGTAGCAGTGGTAGTAGTAGTAGTAGCAGTAGTGGTACTAGAAATCGAGATGACGATGAGATATTCAGCTACAGTGGCAGTGGCGAAGGCGCATATCAATATCAAGATGAAAATGAAAATGGAGCGTTTGAAAATGACCAGTTTAATGGGCTTGATAAAGCTTCGTTTCAAAGAGAGAGTTCTCTCGCCGGTTCCTCATCATCGTCATCTCATGCTAACGCTAATAATTTTAGGAGCAAACATACAAGAAAGAGCAATTCAAAAATTGTCAATTCAATATCAAGATGAAAATGGAGCGTTTGAAAACGACCAGTTTAATGGGCTTGATAAAGCTTCGTTTCAAAGAGAGAGTTCTCTCGCCGGTTCCTCATCATCGTCATCTCATGCTAACGCCGACAATTTTAGGAGCAAACATACAAGAAAGAGCAATTCAAAAATTGTCAAGTTGAGAATTATGGATGCTGGCGGTAATTTCATTGAAGATGATGATGATGGCCCTTTGTCCATTTCTATTCCTTTAGAAGCTTCATTAAATTACAATAACGGGGCGGTTAGTAGTAATAATAATAACGGTAGACCTAACTTTAGTAGTAGTAGTGGTAGTGTTGGCGGCACAATTACAAGTAGCAACAGTGTCAGTGATTTTAACAGTATTGATAACATAAACGATGGTGTTGATAGCGAAAGCGATGGCTTTGTTGGCATTAGAAAAGGCGTAGGCGGTAGTTTTGTTTCTGCTGCTGCTGCTGTGGAAGATTATGGGCCGCTGTATTTGGAAAGTAGTGAGACGCTAATCAACAAGACGTACTACTTGGATGGGAACTACAATAGTATTCACACAACGTCTAGTACAAATCATGTGAAAAATAATAATAGTAATTCAATAAAATCTTCCAATTTTATTAAAGTCACGCGAATCAAGACATCTTCGGGCCCATCCTCCCAAGAAACTGCTGAAAAAACTGCCTCCACAATTTTGGCAAGGAGAACGTCCAAGCCCGCCGTGATAGTCAGTACAAGTGCTGCCGGTGCGCGACCCAAAGTGGTTGGGAGCGTGGTGGAAGCAGGTCCTGCGTGGCCAGGCTTGGTCTCCAATTTCCTGAGGACAAATGGACACTACAATACTAATCGGTCATTTACAGCAACAGCTACGGTGAGGCCAAGAGGAAACAGCGGAACGAACCCGTCCCCTCCTACTGCAGTCATTAGTGGACAGATTGAGCAAATATCGCGTGAACAGGCGCAACAGCAAATTCACCATACCAAGCATCATCATCGGCAACAAAGTCCACATACTCCGCCTCCTCCTCCACAGCAACTACAACAGGGGCCTCCACCAACAGCATTCGATAAAACCAACGGAATTTCAACTGCAACAAATTCGCACTCCGGCCGCCGGGATTAGTTCTGCCACAACTACCGCAGCTAGTATCATTGTTCATGATCCTTCAGCAAATAATAATCATGTGAGCAGAAACAGGAATTTTGCTAATCATCACCATCAACATCGTCATCAAAATACTAATTAATGCCAATGATAATCATCATCATAATACTAACAGTAGCAGTATTATTAGTAAAAAGAGCAACTCTGTTGCACCAACCAGTGCTAACAACAACTTGGCTAAGCAAGTCAACGCTAATAGTAGTAATCAGCAGCAACAGCCTCATAATAATAATAATAATTACAACAGCAGCAGTTTTAACATTAGAAATAATAATAACAATAGCACTGATAGTAACAGCACCAAGACGCACACAATTGCCAGACGACTGTACACGTCGTCGGAGGAAATTAGAAGCAATAGTTCCACTGGGATAGTGTCATTGGTTCACGCTCATATTTCACATTGTCCAAAATTGCATTCACCCACGGAGGTCATTTGTGATGTGCACATTAGAGAAGGACATGGAATCGCGAATCCTCAACTGGTAAGTCTTGTTCATTGTTGTTGCATGCGTGATGAGATGGAAAGATAACAAAATAAGCACGAGTTGATCTTGACTTGATAAATGATAAGTAGAGTGTACATTTTACCTATCTCAATCTCCATGCAAAAAAAATAAATGGAGTAAGTGTAGTAGTTTTGTGGAGTAGTTTTTATAGTCAATGTATGTATGTATATTATGTGCATGTGTACAACTGTCCAACTGCATGTGTATAAGCGTCAATCAAATGGCAAATAATTATATATTAATAAGAAGGCAAATAAGACTCAAGAATGGTTAAGTTGGAAGCACGCTCAGGCAAAAGCTTTTGTGTCTGTCTTCTGCTCCGCTCCTTTCATTGCCTTATTATTTTAAACGACCCATGGGAAACTTTTTTTTTGCTGAGGATGTGAATCAAAAGGACTTTGAGAGGAAAACTCTAGGATCGTGGTGATGAATGACTTGACTACTGATGACTGTCTGTATGCGTATTTTATGACTTGTTCTTCTGGCTACTTACTGAATCATCATCAAGAGCACTTTACAAATCGCCATGCGAAATGAATAAATGACTGACATTGATGAAAAACCATTTACATTTAGTGCATTAGCAAACTGCTACTACCGACTGACCTACCTACCTTCGATGTGATTAATGTTCCCTTATTATTTATTTATTTATTATTATTGTCCCATTAGCTTTTTCCATGATGAGCGTTTTTTATTAATCAGCTACATGGAGAGTGGAGACGCTCGCGTGCAGATTTACATAATGCTGCGTAAGTACTTTTTTTGTACAGCTACATAGCAGACAGCAGACGTAGATGCAGGTAATAGCGACGGTAAAATAGAGTTATAAGGACGCGTATCTACCAAATTGATAACTGTCAGTTGAAATGGAAAAAAATAAAACCTATTCCAAACAAACTGAAACTGACAGCACCATGCGAATTTCCATCAAGAGCGAGGCAAACTGACCACCACGTTTTTTAAAGAGATTTAAATCCTGACAACTGACCACTGACCTATATGCAAATTGCAAAAAATATTAGTTAAACTACCTATTAATTTTTCTGGATTGATATAACTTATTCGCACATTTTGTACTAATAATGAAATGCACTCACTTTACCCCACAATTCCTTCTTTCACGTGTAATATTTATTGGTTTTTAAAAATTTGCTTGATTAACTTTTTATGACTAAATTTTTGTGTAAAAAACTTTTTGTAGAAATTTTATTTCATTGAGCATGCGATTATACCAATACTTTTGCTGTATATACATTTTTGTCTGCTGTTTTTATGCGTTGCTGCAGATTTTAAAACTATTTTTTATAAATGCAATTATTAGACCGTAGGATGGCGAAGAAAATTCTACAACTCTACGCAGCCCGACGTCCTTTTGGCACTTAATAAAGCGCCCGCAAGTGGAGAAAACGGACATTTCGAGCCCCACCACTCCATTCTTGAAGTACAACCAGGCAAAGATGAGAGACTTGAGGAATTTCATGACAAGTTTAATGTTACTTTAGCGCCAGGAATCAGCCCCATGCTGAGATCCGTTTTGTTAATACGTTCCGTCGCAGCTCCCGACACGGGCACCTATCAATGCGAAGTAAATGACGGCATAAATGTGTTAAAATCAGAAACTCTTCTTTTTCTATGCCACAAATGATAACTAAAAAAATTATCCAGTCTGTACACATTTTTATTAAATATGTATGCCCACTTGTTATTAATATCTTTCTCAAATTAACCCGAAAAATGTTTGATTGTTGATTGATTTTTTTGCCATGTTCATAATTAATTTTAAGATTTTATTAATTATAATAACTTGTATACTGTTTTCATGATTTCAATTTTGTGATTCAAGTAATTTAATATTGGGTATACATGATTATTGATCATGTTGTAATTTGAGGAGGAACATTTTCTGTGCCCAATATTAGAATCACATACGAATGAAGATTTGCCACGTTAGCTGGCTCTGTTTTTAATGTACGTACCTATGACCTATGCTTTTTATGCTTCACACTAATTAAATAGCAGATATTTTTAGAAATAATAAACCTTTGCAAAGTCCATTACTGCTAAAATGGAGGAAATATTTCGAATACTTTGAAAAATATTATTATGCAGGTTTGTGACGATGAAAATTATTGTCTTTGTCTTGTTCTCTTCTATTTTGCGTAGTAATGGCTTATGTACAAAGGTGTCAATGCACATGACTAATTATAGATAGGTGTCTTGTTCTCTTCTGTTTTGCGTAGTAATGGCTTATGTACAAAGGTGTCAATGCACATGACTAATTATAGATAGGTAATAGTTTAGTTTTAAAAATGTTAATAATAAGAGTATAATATGCATATTGTGTAAAGAAATGTACATAGAAATTGTATAAAAAAACTTGATGCTGATATGATTTTGCGAAAGTGATTAAAACATGCAAAGAAATAATAATAATTATAAAAAACACTGCAGTAATTTTGTTTTAAGTAATGATTGCCTTTTAATTTCGTTACTGATTAATTCAACATGGATTTTTTTGCACACTGCTAACAAGAGAAATTCGTGAATTCGACACAGAAGGAATGTTGTTGGACCATATATATATATTATATTATATCATTTCATATCTCAATTAACAAAACTTAAATATAGATAATTTATATGTCAAAATCAGTCAATTTCTGTATAGCATGGATGATACACTACCTCACACGATTCCATTAATTTAATATCATTGCAGCTTCATTCTTCCATCATGCATACTGATTGATTATCAATAATATAATAATAATAATCTATTACCATTTTGCTTTTTCCAATCCAATTTTATTGTTTTTCAATGTTGTAACTACCATTTTATTTATTACTTCTACTCATTCCATTTCGATTAGTAAATTCTCATCATTTGCAACCTTTTCTGCCTTTTTTGATTTCTTTTCCTTTTTATCCTTTTTCTTATGTTTTTTATGCGATTTATGTTTCGAGTCGGAAGACTTTGATTTTTTAGTCGCAGTAACTACTACTGACGAATCATCAAGTTCTGAGGGTTCCACTGCTGGGATTTCTTGAATTTCAGAGTTTGTGACCTCGACTTCCACTTCAGCAGCAGCAGGAACCTCCTTTGTCCTTTTTCTTCTTTTTAAGGTAATTTGGATCTGACTTCCGGGATTTCGACGACTTGGTTTTCACAGGTTCTGGTACTTCCAATGGGCTAAAATGGGAAAAAATGAAAAAGAAGATTATCGTATACCGTAAAAAAAATACTTAAATGTTACATACAAAAATTACATGCTTACATATCTAGATCAATGTCAAGAGCGCGATGTGGATCATCTAGAGCTAAAGCTGATTCTTCCGTATCCGAAATTGTAGCACCTTCGGGCATTTCAATGAAAGTGTTGACGACGTGCACCACCGGTTCGGCCTCTGGCTCCACTTCTTCTTCCTCAGCCTCGGACTCTTTGTTTTTGTTCTTCTTCTTTTTCTTCTTTTTTCCTGATTTGTCCTTTTTTACCTTCTTTTGCTTGCTTTCCTGAAGATACTTGTCGGAAGATGCAAAGGTCGGAATCTGCAACGGAACATTCAAGTCCAACTTTTCGATCGGAGGCATTTCATCAGAAGGTCCATTTGTAAGCTTCTTTGAAGATTTACTTGAAGACTTCAAGTAGTGAGGATTGAGTTCCTGCTCTTGCATTCTTGTTTCCCTCATCTATACATTTTAATAATAAGAGAGATTATTGATTTAACATTTAAACCATTCATCAATTTTAAAAAGCTGGGCACTGTATTTCAACAGAAGGTCCGTTTGTAAGCTTCTTTGAAGATTTACTTGAAGACTTCAAGTAGTGAGGATTGAGTTCCTGTTCTTGCATTCTTGTTTCTCTCATCTACAAATTATTATTATAATTAGAAAGATTATTGATTTACAATTTACACTATTTAGTTTACGACAACTGGGCAATACATAATGGCACATTCCCCATTTTACTTTTTATTGAGCTAACCTTGTGTAGTTCTTCTTTCGAAGGCTCGTACACCTTCTTCTTTTCTGCCGCGCTACTTTGACCAAAGTCTACAGCGCTATGCGTTTTGACAAACACATCGGTGGTTTCTGTAGTTTCTTCTTCGCTGTCCGAAGGAGGATCATTTATCCAAGCATCCAAATCAAGTCCTTCTGGTACAGGCACTTTTTTCTGAGCTTTAACTGCCACAGGGTTCAATTCACTACTAAATGCACTTGCTAGCTCTAAACCGAGCTCAACAATGTCCTCATTTTGTCCCTTGGATTCTAGCTTTAGGTAGCATTTAATAAAATTGTTCAGACAGCCAGCTCTTTCTTGTACTTCGAGCTCCTCCGATGATATGAATGGCTTTAGGTATTCCTGTATTTCCCCTAAATTTATTGCATCCTCCTGTTGCTGCTGCTGCTGCTGTTCAGCTACTTTTTTATTATCTTCTACCAACACAACTGGCGTTTCTGTTTGCATTTCTTCTTGCTCCTCTGGAACTTGCTGTTCTTCCTGCTTGACTTCGCCATCCACTTCTTCCCCTGTTCCATTTGGTAAAGGTGGAGTCGAAGAGTTGGGTGTCGTCGCAGCATCAGTTTCAACGGAAGCACTTTTGCTTTGACTAGGCAGCAGGTGAGCTAAGATTTTCAAGCAGTTTTGCAAGTACACGGCCTGAATATTGTGTGGCAGTTGCACCATTTTCGAGTCCATCATTGCAAATAAAGTTTTCCTTGGCTTTGACAAAAACCTGAAAACGAACAATATATTATCAAATTATTGTCTTGTACCTTTCAACCTTTCTAAAAACGGTTTGTGACCTGCTTAAAAAACTTACGTGCAATATTCCCCGCATATCCAGGCTGCAGCATAGAGAACTTGTATCATACTCGGTGGTCTTGCGGATCCTAAGGCCATGCCAAATATTGCATATGGATTTTCCAATAACAGCCTCATTTGCTCCACAGCAAAGGGACGAATGGCATGTACACGGACGGCTACATCTAGCATTTGTGAAGCGACCAACTGTCCATGGCTGAGGCCCTCCACTCGTGACAACTCAACGAGTACACTGATGTACCTGATTTTCAAATTGGTAAAAAAATTATTGCTAAAACCGCATTTTTAAATACATTGGGGGACAATGTTGGTGTTGTAAAATAAACGCCTTACCACTCAAAGTTTGTGATATGTTGGTAGTTATGTTGGGAGCAAATCTGAATAATCTTGGTGAGTAGCTCGTCCCGGTAGGTTGTCCCCTCCGCCTTCTCCATATGTACCATTAACTTTTTCACGATCTCCATGAGATTCTTTTTACCTACCATTCCATACAGAAGATCCAAAGCGCGAAGTCTAATGGACTCATCTTTATCATCTAAGCATCTCATGATTAAATCCTTGTGTGCCTGAACGGATTTGGGATGAGTGGTAAGTATCTTGGACATAGCCAGCAGTCCAAGGTATTTCAGATTTTGATCTGAGTCTTCGATGAGTATTCTGAGCTTCTGGACACATAACTAACAACGCAAACAAAGGGAAAAGCCATGCACAATTTTATTATTTCTAATCTAAACTATCTGGTGAAAGCCACAAGGTACGACAAAGGAAAACTATAATTGTGTGACGGTATTTTGTAAGTGTGTGTGTTTGTGTATCTCGCAGAGAATTGGCTCACCTCGATTGAAGCGTTGTGATTTGGCATCCCTGTAGAAATGGAAATCAGGACTGTATTGGAGTAAAATCAAATAAAATTCCCTTTTGAATTCACCCCAAGCACCTTAACACACAGCGCATTTGTTCTGCATTCCCGTACATTACAACAACACAAGAAAAACTAAACCCTGCAGACTATTTTTTTCAAGATTGAACTGTAAAATGTACGGCCCCACCAAACACTTTTTCTTGCATATGGAATTCGGCAACTCGAATGCTAAGTTGAGCACACCAAAAATAGTAATGCAGTGGTTACACACACAAAAAAATAATAATTATATCGAAAGCCTTTTTTACAGTTCATAATCTACATACTTATAAAAAACAGGACTAATAATGACAAAACAAAAAAAATTTCAAAAGCCATTCTTGAGCTCATTCGGATTTTGCAGCATATTGAAGCACCGATTTCCACATGCATTGGAAGGTATAGCAGACACAGATAATGCGCACAGACCCCATTATCATCAATATGATATTCTCATTCCTTTATTTTTTTTTAGCTTTTTACTCACATTTTGTTTGATTGGGGCAGAGGGAAAAATATTAAATACGTACCTGCGATGACGGTGTTGATGCATTCATACAATAGAGACATTGCTGATGTGCTAAAGAAGAGTGGAAAAAATAATGACACTATTTTTAAAATCAATTTTACAATCAAATCATGGCAAGTTCAATAAAGCATGGAATTTACAGTTAAAAGCATACATAATAATTGCAGCATACTGCTGAGGTGCTATTTACTTGCTAACCTACCTGTGAATTAAATTGGTCAGTGGTTCTATTAATTTCTTTCCTAAGCGTGGCTCTAGGGGTGTCAAAGCTCCAAACTGACAAGAAACAAAGAAGAAGGCAATCGTAAATTTTACGTCATTAACAATATTGCAAAATTAACAAGTTTTGTATGACATGAAAGCATTCTTTTTTAATAAATTATATTTTCGACTGCAGTATAATTGGTTGGTAGTGTAATAAACTCAAAGAATAAATTACCGGGTATAGATATATGGATACAAACAAAATAAAGTTTCATTTCGATTTGAATCAAAGAGGCATATCACGACAGCCTAGAGATATTGTTAATTTCATAATTATAATTTTAAATACTGTGCTGGTTGCTGTTGCATTCTAACAAAAATTTGGTTAAAAAATTGAAATTGGTACCTCATGATAATTTTTATAACTGGTTCTGCCAGTTGTCTACCAATATTAGGGTCAACCATTGTCATATGACCAAACTGTTATACACAGACATT
>JAANSP010002977.1:0-11966 GCA_036850745.1 Homidia socia | reverse complement strand
TCTTGAAAAATACGTTTACCAGTCCTCTAGAATGTTTGCAAAATTTCTTATAATACAGACAGAGTTTCTTAGAAGATGAATGAGAGATGCTTGTGGTACCTTCAGCTCAAATATTTTTTGACATTGTCCTGGTGCCTTCTGAAGCTCTGAGAAGTTACTACTACTGATAACTGATCTCCTTATCTTTCAGCATATCAATATCAGTTTTACATGTCTGAACATTTGTAGGTATTATTTATAGGAAACGGTACAGTTTGTAATATCTATGCTTTGACGTGCACGGCAGTGAAAGATTTTACTATAATTTAAATGTACTGTTTAAAACTTCAACATTTGTAATAGCCCAGCAGTTTAATGCGAGTTTCTTCTTGTTTAAATTAAATTACAACAACAAACTATGTATAAGTAATAATAGTCCGTTTATGGAGATGAAAGTAATCTTTATAGTATAGAGAATACGAAACGATATATACAACAAATAAACTATGCCTTTCGGCACAAAGTGCAACGTGGATTCACAAAAGAGCTCACAGAGAACACAGTCCAAAATGTGGCTCACTGCATATAATTTTTATATTTTCTATTTTTAAATTAGTCACAGAGGTCAGAAAAACTTGAAAAATACATCAAACTAAACCTAAAAAATCAGTGATTTCGATAAATTTTGAAATTCAACAATTAGTTACCGAAAATCAGTGATCTCAAAAGTTTTTTCAGTGACTAGTGGAAATATTTCTTTTAATATCTTAAATCTCAAGGAGATAGCTAGAAGGAATCAGAGAGGAAAAAGAACCTAATTTGCATTACATCTCATCAACGCAAATGCAAAGTGGAATCTACAGAAATCAACCCATGCCATTAAGAGGGTCTAGCTGCTAGCATATCAGATGAAACTATGCTACTGTATAATATAGCCAGAAGTGCAGCTATACAAACAAAGCACTTCTGAAACTGTAAGCAAACTCCAACATAAAATTATTTATGTATAAAGACTAAGATCGTCATATATTTAAACAAAGATGGACTCAACCTGGGGATCTATCCACCCAAAATGCAAATAAGGACGACTAGTGCTGATAAAAAAGCAAATATCGACGAATTCCGATGACAGGCTGCCTCAAGCAACTAAGATGGAAAGAACACTAACAGGAGAATTGCCATTTGAAAGTGAGGAGGCAATTGAGACTGGAAACGATGCACTGGATATACATTGCAACGAAGAAAACTCAACATACAATGATCGTATGGTAAAAGGGCTACACATTGCTCACGTAAATATTAAATGGTATACAGTGTAAATTTGAAGAAATTAAATTACTGATGAATAACGAAAAAGGTATTATATTTTTAGCAGTGACAGAAACTAAACTAGATCCTGTACGTCATCATCAAAATATGTATACATTAGACAACTACTATGATGTAAGGTTAGATAGATTAGACAAAGAAGGTGGAGGCACATTACTATTCATACATCATTCGTGCAATTATGAAATAATAGATTTACCAGTATCTCCACCATACTTGATGGAATGTAATATAATTAAGCTAAAGAGATTAGGAATGAAATCTACTTATGTCTGCACGATTTATATTCCGCCAAACTTAGTAAACAGTGATTTTTTTGACTATTTAAGTTACACTTGCCAATTTCCTAATTCCCAAAAAGGTGAGGTTATATTATTCGGAGATTTCAACATAAATTTACTAGCGAAATCTAGGGAATCAGGAAAAATAATTGGAATAACTAAAGAATTTAATTTGACACAACTAATCAAATTCCCAACCAGATTAGGCATTAGACAAGAGCATGGATCGTATGTCACTACACAGACATTACTTGATCATATATATACAAATAATGTAGAAAAATTTGTAGCGAATGGGTTTGAATTTGCAGGCTCAGACCACAAGTTGATATATGCTACCAAAACTAAAACTGAAAAACTTCAACCCATGTTAATGGAAAGTCGAAACTACAAAAAGATCAACCAAGAAAAATTTGAAGAAGATTGGAATTTTTTAAAAAATGAAAACTGTTTAGATGTAAATGTAGACTTTTTTGAAAAGCAAACATTAGCAGTTTTAGACAGTCACGCACCAATAAGAAAACGGTTTATTAAAGGGGTAAATGCCCCATGGTTTAACACAAAATTAAAAGAGTTGTGTAAGCAAAGAGACAAGGCTAAATCGTTAGGAAACCATATTTTATTTAAGCATTTACTAGAAAAATTTGAAGAAGATATGGCCAGCGTAGATTGGAATTTTTTAAAGAATGAAAACTGTTTAGATGTAAATGTAGACTTTTTTGAAAAGCAAACATTAGCAGTTTTAGACAGTCACGCGCCAATAAGAAAAAGGTTTATTAAAGGGGTAAATGCCCCATGGTTTAACACAAAATTAAAAGAGTTGTGTAAGCAAAGAGACAAGGCTAAATCGTTAGGAAACCATATTTTATTTAAGCATTTACGTAATACAGTAAGTAACAAAACTAAATTAGCCAGGAATCAGTACTTCAATAACAAAATGGATAAAATAGCAGGAGGGGATAATGTTTGGAATGTATTTGATGAAATGGTGCATTTTAGAAAAAAGAAAACTGTATCTATTACAAAGATAGTAAAACAGGATGGTACAGTAGTATCAGATTTCAATGAAATTTCAAAGGAATTAGCAAATGAATTCATTGTAAGCAATGGCGAAAATATTGATAGTGACTTACATAAGGAAGTTCAAAACTATGAAGACACTTTCGATCATAGCGAAAAAATCGACATTGAAGTTACTAATACGGAAGTAGCCAGTGCTATTTCACAGGTAAAAAATTGCAAGAATATACCTGAATCAACACCAAAAAGAATTTTTAAGCAATTTACAAATGCATTTTTAGCTCCATTGTGTATATTGTTCAATGTGATACTCATTAACGGTGTAGTTCCTTTACGCATGAAAGTAGCTATTTGTACGCCACTTTACAAAGGCAAAGGTAGACACAGTGAGTCAAAATCATATAGGGCAATATTTCATTTGAGTTTTGTAACGAAAATTTTTGAAAGAATTATTTATAACAGACTATCAAAAATGGTAGATGATAAACTGAGTACCATACAGCATGGTTTTCGTAAAGGAAGGTCGTGTGAGACAGCAGTAGCCGTTTTCTCACAAAATATATTTGATTTTATTGACGGAAGAAATGGAAAAGCTATTGCAGTCTTTATTGACTTTAAAAAGGCGTTTGACACGGTCAATCGTAAGCTTTTAATTAAGAAACTAATGCATGATTTTAAAATACAACCATATATGGTGAAAGTACTTTTAAGTTATTTTAAAGACAGAAAATTTAAAATTGTTAACAATAAAAACGAATCGGATTATTTTTGTATAGATAACGGTATACCTCCTGGTTCATGTATTTCTGCGTTGCTGTTTTCATTGTTTATTAATGATGTAGGCTCACAAATTAATTTAAGTTCTATATTATACGCAGACGACAAGGTTATTTTTACAAAATGTAACAGTTTCAAAGAAGGAGTAGAGAAAGTTAACGAAAATTTGAAAAGACTTGAGCTATGGTGTAGTGAAAACAACATTCATAATTAATGTAGAAAAGACAAAATTCATGTGTTTTTACAAAAGTAACGATTATAGAGCTAAAAGGGAATGCGAGAGGCTAACTGAAAACGTATTGGTTTACGATCAGATAGTAGAGAAAGTAGAAACATTTAAATATTTAGGCGTGCATTTTGACTCTGCCTTAACTTTTAAAATGCATTTATCTCAAGTGGAAAGAAGAATGAATACTGCGATTGGTAGACTAAATGCATTCAAACGAGCTATCCCAAAAAGCAAATTAAAATATTTTTATCCGCTTTTGTAACGACAATTTTTGATTATTGCAGCACAGTTTGGGCAGTTCAAACAGAATACGAATTTAGTAGATTACAAAACAAAATTGATAAATTTCTGTACTGCATAGAATATCAAAAATCAACCAGAAGTAAAAATAAAGATTTATGTAGGAACAGTGTGCTCAAAATATTAAAGGAATTGAATTTATTAACATTCCTAGAGAGAAGAAAACTAGCTCTTATAAAGTTTGTATACAAATTCGAAAACAATAATTTATTTAAGCATTGGTACGAAAGGCTTAAATTGTCAACTAAAAGGAATCCAAGATTGAAAATACCGAAATATAATTCAGAAAAATTTAAATGTTCAATACAATGGAACTCGATTCATGCGTGGAACGAGATAATCCAAAATGGAGTAATTTTATTTGAAGAAGACGATAGCTCAACAGGTGGTTCGTATGTAGAAAGAATTATTGAGCATTTTTGTAAGATCAGAGATAGAATAATTAAATAGTTTTGTATTTAGTTATATGATAAGGTTGCAAAAAGGCCCTGTTAAATTGGATGAAATGTTAAATTTTTACTAAATGTTATAAGGAATGTTTTACTACATAATATGTATTGACCATTCATGAAGGTGTTATGATATGAAAAACAGTAAGTTTGTACTGATATCTTGTAGCACTGAAAATAAAGTCTATCTATCTATCTATCTATCACGTTAATTTGACTAAACTGGTTCCTTTATTGTTTACATTGAATCGAAAACCAAAAAAAGGTTTATGGTGAAACTTTTACCCATGCATAAATACTTATTCAAGAAAATCATAAATGTAACTCATAATTCTATTAGAGGTGCTCCAGTCCAAACTTCTCCATTCGTATGGTGGTGCGGATCCACTAGAATATTAGCACAAAATTGGTTAAGAAAAACCAGGCAAATAATGAATCTAGTGCAAATTAATAATACAAGCAAACTTTATGTATACTTACTATGGTGTGGCGTATGGGTCGTCTACTACAAAATATACCATTTTCCAGAAGTAGATTAGCAAAACCATAAAAACTACAAAGGCAATACAGATAATGGCAAGCTCATAAAACGGGAGAGTAGACTGCAAAACATCTTGAGGACCCTAAAATGCCAACACAAAACAAAAATTCTTCATGTAAATCTCAAATATTTAAAACTGGTAAACTGTCAATGGCTTGAATAAAGTGTAAACTTGCAGGCTTGAAGAAATCGTGAATTGTGTACAAAAGTATTGCAGTGTGATTAATTAATGGCAAAGCCCTCGATAGGAGAAAGTCATTGGTGTAATCTGTCAAGTTCATCTTCAGTTAGCAGTAGTATCACGTTTATTAACCGGCAGCAGTGTAAAGTAACTTTTTTATTAACTTGCGGTCGTCGTAGGTATGGATTGGGTCAATCAAATATTCTATAAAATTTGGCAAACCTATGGAACTGGTTAGTTCCTCAGGGTGAGGTAACAGCTCGGCTTAGTATTCCAAATTATGAAATTGACCAAAAAAATTAATCCGGTATACTTGTTACCAGTTATACCAAATATTTAGCAACAAATTGTGTCCTTGTTCACTACACACTTTTATAAAAGTAATACAAACTATTCAAAGTAAACCAAAATTACGAACCATGAAAATACGCAGTAATTGTTATTTCTCATTCTTGGTGAGTGTGTAGAGTGAAATCATTAAACTGGTTGTGATTATGAAAACATGAAACAGTTACTTTCTTTAGCAACAAATTGTGTCCTTGTTCACTACACACTTTCATAAAAGTAATACAAACTATTCAAACTAAACCTAAATTACGAACCATAAAAATACACATTGTTAATTGTTATTTCTCATTCTTGGTGAGTGTGTAGAGTGAAATCATTAAACTGGTTGTGATTATGAAAACATGAAACAGTTACTTTCTTCCGTCTTCCACCCGCAATGGCTCAACAAAAGAATAGCTTGCGTTTACGTCTACATTCACCTACTTTTTTAAATTACAGTTACATACAAGGTGTCTTTATGTGCATGGCTCTGGGATGGCAGGATCTTTATTTTCCATTTTAAACGAATTGACATTTAGTTCTCACTTTCTTTCTGAGTACATACGCAGATCTGCATGCTTTAAACGCATGTAAACAGTACAAGTACAATTGCTTAAAGATGGAGTTGAGACCAAAAAGTTCACATTAAACATTATTATTCGGCCAAAACTGAAAAGAAAATGGCTTGTAATTTTTTGTATATATGCTTGATACATTAAACTCACCTACTTTTTTTTAAATTACAGTTACAAGGTGTGCTTACGTGCATGGCTCTGGTAGGACAGGATCTTTATTTTTCATTTTAAACGAATTGACATTTAGTTCTCACTTTCTTTCTGAGTACATATACGCAGATCTGCATGTATTAAACGCATGTACAAGTACAATTGCTTAAAAGATTATTATTCAGCCAAAGCCGAACAGGAAAATGGCTTGTAGTTTTTTTTTGTATTTATGCTTGATTGCTTGATATATTGAGTTGGCGAAAATGTATTGTTGCCAAAAAGACTGACATAAGCTTATTGGTTATAGCTGTTGTTTGCAAGTGAAAATAAGATTTCCCCTGTATTCATTGTAAGAATTCTAAAATTGGTAACAGTAACATCCAGCGAATAAAACTATTCGTAAAACTAAATAAAACGTAACAATTTTATTCAAGAATACATTGTACGGCAACTACAATTTGATGAAAATATGCGGTGTAAAATAAGGTCAGTCTGTAAAAATTTGTTACTAACAAACGATGCATATTACTGTAAACGTAACAAAATATTTCATGAGTACATTGTACGGGAACTACAATTTGATGAAAATATGCGGTGTTAAATAAGGTCAGTCTGTAAAAATTTGTTAACAAACGATGCATATTACTGCGCTGCGGATATTATTAACCAACAAGAATGCCACTCTTTTGTAGTCTACATTCAAACGACGTCCAAGAAGACTCCAAGTCGAAGCGCAAGCAAGCGATAACTGAAAGCTGAATAGATATTCATATATATTCAGTACTGTAACAGCGACTGCGACTCGTTGTCAGCGATGATGCATCTCAGCAACAACACAAAGTTATTACTGCGCTGCGGATATTATTAACCAACAAGAATGCCACTCTTTTGTAGTCTACATTCAAACGACGTCCAAGAAGACTCCAAGCCGAAGCGCAAGCAAGCGATAACTGAAAGCTGAATAGATATTCATATATATTCAGTACTGTAGCAGCGACTCGCTGTCAGCGATGGATGATGCATCTCAGCAACAACACAAAGAAATCGCTAGCGGTTCTTTGTTCACATCAATGACGCGGGATCCCGTCAGTCCCATCTGTACTCTGTACTAATGTCAAAACAAAACCAGTTCAGGTGTGGGACCATGTGAAAGTGATGTTAGGGTTAACTTTTTTTTAACTTAATTTAATTAATTGGAGGATCAAATGAAATATTAAAATACTTAAGGACGTTGCATATTATATTTTCATCCTCTTAAAAAACGTGAATTCATAGCCGTATAGTTACGTTCCACGTCAAAGAAAATCGGAAATATTGGCAAAGATAGGGCAACTGGAAGTGTAGTTTATAGATTAGATTAGTTTGAGTTTTTGGAAGCTTCCAACTATGGATTGTCTAGATCTTGATCTTATGGAACCACTTTCTTACGGTGGTGACGAGGAGGAAGAAGAACTTGTGAAAACTAGGCGAAAACGATCGGGATCAAGTAAGTCTGTTACCACTTGGTCCACTTGCCAATACCATTATGAAAAAACTAGAAAAGATCGAGAATCAGAAATGAAACAGAATGAAAAAATGTCCATTTCTTTATTTTTAGCTGACGTTGAAGCTCCCACAGGACGGATGACCAAACGTCAGCGCGTAAAGAGTCCTAACATTTTACTGGATGCTAATATCGACAACCAGAATGACAATGTCTCGAAAACTGCAGATAATATTGATAATGATGCAGTTTTTTCTGAAGATGTTTCAATTGTAAATGAAACACAAACTGAACCAGAGGCTGATGTTAGATCCAGCAAAGCCGAGTCTATTTCAGCTAATTTTGGAAATGATAATGTAGACGTTCCCACTACTATTGTACGATATCGTAGGGTCCTTAAACGAATCCCTAATGACATCCCTTATTTACCAATGACATGCGAGGATGGATCTAGACTATATCTCCGGTTAAAGGAAAATCGTAATGACGCCGAAAGTGAAGGCGATACCTCAGTGCCACTTGTATCAGAAGCTTCCAACAAAAATCTGTTTGACAACTGGGATCGANCTTGTATCAGAAGCTTCCAACAAAAATCTGTTTGACAACTGGGATCGAGTTAAAGAAGAAGCTAGGGCACTGGTACGGTTTTAACTTAACCGTTTGCTATGTACAGCTAACAAAACACGTTATATTTGAATATTATAAAATTAATAACATCTTGCAGAAGGATAGATTTCACAAGGAACTAGCTAAAACTGTTGCAAATGGCATACCGGCAAGTAGGGATGATAACAAAGAAAACAATACTCCCGAAATTCCTGATTGTCTATGGGTGGAGAAATATAAGCCAAGGTCGTTTTTGGATCTGCTTAGCCAAGAGGTAATTTTGATTGTTTAAAATATTCAAATGGAAAATTCAATAACAGGTGTATTAATAGATTATTTTATTTTACTTCTTTTTTGATTTTGTTCTTCTAGGCTGTCAACACTGCCCTGTTACACTGGATTAAACTTTGGGATAAATCTGTTTTTGGAAATGATTATCTCGCAAAGGTGAAATCAACGCGAGAAAAGTATTCTAAAATAGGTAGGTCTGCAAAACATGCGTTCATGCGTGTTTAATTTTTCATTATCATATTTAAATGCGCATGATTTTTTTGTGACATTGTTGCTTAAAATGGGAATTATACATGAATTGCAGAAGCCGAAGAAAAAGAAAAGGATGAAAAATTTCATAGAAAATCATACCTTCCAACAAACGAAGAGTACGATGAAGGGGGCAGGCCCATGATGAAGGTTGCTTTGCTCTCTGGAGATCCTGGTCTTGGCAAAACGACATGCGCACACATTATTGCAAAACATGCGGGTACGATAACTTGAATTGGTGGCGGTAATAATTAATTTCGAAATATATCGTTGACAGTTGGCCACTATTAATTTCAGGGTATAATGTCCGGGAAATGAACGCCAGTGATGATAGATCTATAGAAATATTTCGTAAAGTTTTAGATGACACCACGCAGTCACGATCAGAAATATTTTATGATGGAAGACCGAATTGTTTGATAATAGATGAAATTGATGGGGCCCCTGCGGTAAGATATATTGTGGTTAAGGCATAATGACATTTTATTTAAATTTTATCATTGTAAATTGTCAATAATTTTTAACAGGCTTCTGTAAATGTGCTGGTCGAGTTAATGTCCGGCAATGCTACTGAAAGTGGAAAAAAGAAGGCAAAGAAAGTTCTCAAAAGACCAGTCATTTGTATTTGCAACGACTTGTTCGCGCAGTCATTAAAAACTTTAAGGAAACTTGCTTTCGTGATTCAGTTCCCTGATGTGTCTATACCTCGGTAATTAATGCACATGCCTATTATGATTGTAGTATTTATTGGATTATTAGTAATTAAAAGTTAATGTTGCATTTCCTCTTCAATTTTACAGCTTAGTAGAGAGATTGAATTACGTGACTAATAAAGAAAACCTACACATAGATTCTCGTACAATACAGAGTCTTTGTGAAAAATCGGAATCGGACATTCGGTCGTGTCTTTCAACGTTACAGTTTCTGAAGATGAAGCGATTTAGTAGCAAGGACGCATTTTTGTCACAGGTTGGAGTTAAAGACAAATCAAAAGGAATTTTTTCTGTATGGGGCGATATTTTCACGCTACCACAAGAGTAAGAAAAATATAAGGTCTAATTTATGCATCAAGTTTGTAAGTTAATTGCAGCAGTGCACTGTGCAGCTGCAGTTTTTTGACAGTATTCATTGTATTTTCAAAGGAAAAGGTACCAGGACGCGCAACCTGATCCATCGAAACCAGATATGAGATTTCGGAATATACTTACGATAGTTCAAAACTTTGGAGAATACAACAAATTGCTGGGCGGTGTTCTTGAAAATTATCTTAATGTCAAATACAGAGATTCTTACATGCAATCTGTAAGCTTTGAAGTATTACCACTTACAAAACCTAAAATTGTCACAGTAAAGTTTAAACTCTAAATTATTATGCCCCATTGTTGTTAAAAGGTTATAGACGGTTTGGAGTGGACCACTTGGTTCGAAGATATCAGAGGATTTGTGGAACGAACTCAAAACTATGGAATGTACGGATACATGCCGTTGTACTTTGTAATGGCCCATTTTCTGTTCGCAAGGAGAGACGTGCAAAGAATACAAATTCCTTCTCAAGAAGTAGGTACTAATATACATAACACTACGAAATACTACGAATACGATTCAGGGTTTTTATATTCAAGTCTTAATGAACCTTTGCAGCTGTCATCGAAAGTTCCAAAAATTCAGCAAACTATCAGATCACAAATCAGTGAAACGACTGCATCATCGGCTAGGTTCTTGGATCCCCATATGCTGATAACTGACATATACCCTGCTGTGGTCAATATAATTCAACCCTGCAACATTAGGCCGGTTCCCACTCAAATTTGGACACAAGGGGAGAGGGATACGGTGAAAAATGTTGTAGAAGTCATGCTAACGTATAACTTGGCTTACATTCAAACAAGGAACCCAGAGACTGGGGCATATTTTTTCAAACTTGAACCGTAATTATTTATCTTAATCATTGTAGTATAATTTTGGCACTTCAATTTCGTAAAACTTGAGTATTAGCTTTAATAAACCTATGATTTCATTTAGTGATTTGGAAGACTTTGTAAAATATAAACTGCAAGATGCCGCCGTTAGCAAGAAACCCTTTCCGTATGCCATCAAACAACTTGTTGCAAGAGAAATAGAAACTGAAAAGCTAAGGAGAAACGACATGGTTCCAGAAATTGTTCAAAAGGAAACATTTAAGCTTCCCGAAACACCCAAGTCAAATGTTCCAAAACCTAAGGTATTTGGTTATAAATTGTTTGAAAAGTACGATGCAACACCAGGGTAAATATGCTCATTCTCATTTTGACGTTATTTTAGGCGTCATCACCGTTCTGTAAAACCCCTATTGTTAGCGTCGCGAGAGACTTTTTTGGGAGACCTATAATACCATCAGCCGACACATCACCAGAAGCGGATGTCAAAAAGAGTAAGCTGAAACATTTAATGAAATACTTTACCAATGACGATTGGATTCAAAGACTGTTTTTCAAAACAAATTTAAAATATTTGCAGAAGCATCTGTGGCTGTGTATTTTCGATATAAGGAAGGATATAGCAATGCCGTAAGAAGATACGTAAAAATTAGTACGATGCAACACCAGGGTAAATATGCTCATTCTCATTTTGACGTTATTTTAGGCGTCATCACCGTACTGTAAAACTCCTATTGTTAGCGTGGCGAGAGACTTTTTTGGGAGACCTATAATACCATCAGCCGACACATCACCAGAAGCGGATATCAAAAAGAGTAAGCTGAAACATTTTATGAAATATTTTACCAATGACGATTGAATTCAAAGACTGTTTTTTAAAACAAATCTAAAATATTTGCAGAAGCATCTGTGGCTGTGTATTTTCGATACAAGGAAGGATATAGCAATGCCGTAAGAAGATACGTAAAAATGCGAGATTTATGTTAATGCCGGGCATGAAATAAAATCAACTGCAAATGCCTAAAGCTATAAAAAATGTTTGTTTTACTTAAATGTGTATTTTAAATTTTAAAAACAATAATTTACAAAAGTAAAAAAAATAAAATAAAGAAAATAACCCAAACTGAAATGCCATATTGTGCAAAGCGACTCAAATAGTTATTTTCATTGATCTTTGGCAACAAGAGCATATTCCTTTAACTTTAGTAGCTATTGTACAGGTCACTTAACTTGCCAATAGAATCTAATACATTATGTAGTACTCGAGTGTAAGAGGGTCCTAA